>JANTPZ010140792.1:6162-19823 GCA_025593235.1 Vachellia pachyceras | reverse complement strand
TGAAACAAAAGAGCTTGGGCCAAGTACTTCACATGGGAGGACTCATTTGGGCCTAAATAAGCACATTTTGGGCATTAAATGATGATCATATTTTATGGCTTTTATTTGCACGAAAATTACATACTAGTTGGCAGATTTGACTTTTGGAGTTTCCTGTTTTAAGAATTTCCTTATTTGCAATCACTGTAATTAGGTAGCTTTGTAGTTTCCTTTTCTTAAGAGTTTCCTTCTTTGCATTCACTGCAAATTAGGTAACAGTTGACTTTCCTTTTTCTTGAGAGTGTCCATTTTAATTAGACTTTAATATTTGCAATTAATGCAAATTAGGTCAGATTTGTGAGTTTCATCTAAATACTTTGTAATGCCTCCTTTGACGGCAGACTTGGATTTTGAATGAAAGATTGCATGTTCATGCACTTTGAGAGGATTCTCTCTAGGGTTCTTACAGAACTAACAGACTTATCAAGGCTTGATCAACCTTGTGGCGTCTTCCAACACTTAGGGTCCTTGTTCTTCCGTGTTCAAGGGTTCAAGTGGATCGTTGACCTCTGTTTAGCTTTCTTGGGGTGTGTATATTTTAGATTGGATGTGGGTTCTTGGGATCTTTCCCTATTGGGTTCGCACCACATTTTCTATCCCCAAAATACCCCTGGATTTTCCTCATAATTAATTAGGGTTTCTTGCTCCTAACGAAACATAGAAAACATGATTCTGATACGCAATTTGACTTTAGGGCATTAAAAATTCCTAGAATTTTCATTGATACACAAGTCCTTTTCTGTTCCCAAATTTCTTCCCAGATTTGCCGTAATTAGTTTTCTAAGAAAATCATTTTCCCAAGGTTTTCGGGTCTTTTTCCTTTCCGATTCAGGAAATCGCCTTTACCGGATACTGGATAACAATTTTATTAAATACTGTAAAATTCCCTTTATCTTTCCATATCCTGAACTCAGCAGATTGAGATCTTCTAATACCTCAAACAATTATTTTTGGCCATCTTCAAAATTCCATAACTAAAAAGCTAGGCCGAATCTCAAAAGTCCGTGACACATGATACTGATCCGCGAGTCCTGCTCTATCTTTCGGGCATTTATGAATTTTCCAAATATTTTAGTCAACTTCGACTTGACTTTCTTGGTCAACTTTGACTTTTTGGTTAAATTGACAGAATGCCCTTACTTTTCTAAATTCCATAATTGCCCTTAATCTTTATATCTGAAAGACATTTATGCCCTTGACCTTTCATACATAATGACCATAGAATCCTTGGTATTTAGGTCTAAATGACATTTATGTCCTTAACTTATCTCACAAGTACCGGTTTATCAACTATCAGAAAATCATGGATATTACATAGAGCATACTTTAATCTTCCCTCACCTTGCTTTTGCCCTTATTTGAACTTGGACCTAAGAATGTTATATTTGGAAGAATGACATTTAAAAGAAATCCCAAAAGCAAAACAATAACCTATTCACAAAATCGATGACAATCATTCATAATTTAATTACATATGCTTGAACAAGTGTTATTTCAAATTTTCCAACACTTTGCATATGGCCAAAGCATGCTAAAGTCATATAATCACATATTAAAACATTAGAAATTTGTCGCACAATGAAGCACAAATCACAAATAATCATATATGCAATTTTTAGTGTAAAGATAGTAGCTTTTGCTACCTTGATCCATTACCTTTGCCTTGAACCAAAAGCTTTCCTTTTTGTTCCCTTTGACAATTCACTTTCCTACACATAATATTATGCAATAAACATTAATACCAAGCCACTATCAAGCCTTAAAACACATAAAAAACCATGCAAAACCCTTCTTAAAGTTTAAGAGCCCTTATGCCCTTAACTTGCAAACTTAATTCCATTGCTTCCAAAATCATTTTCTTACTTCTACCTTACACAATTTTTTCATCCTAAAGCCAATGGAAGCATCAAAATTACACTCCTTCCCCATGTTCTAGGTCTAACTGAGAGGTTTAATATTAAGGGGAAAATGTGATTTTCAACTTCTTGCCTTTTATACTCACATAATCTTGTTCCTAAACCATTTTCCATGCATCAATTTATTCAAAAAATTACTCTTTTTTCAAATGAAAAAAATTGGACAGCAGCTCCCCTAGGGTTTCATGATTTCCAAAATTCATACAAGCTGATCCAATACAAAACACACACCAATCAACTCCTTAAATTGCATTAGAGTTGCTTGGTCACAATCACTTGATCTAAATCCCTCTCTTTCTTATTTTCTCTCACTAAAGACCTAACATTCCAGCAGGCATATGCCAGCAAAAACAAAGAAACTAAACTGATAGAAATGAAAAGGAAGGCCCAATGATTAGATTATGCAAGAGATTGCATCAAAACTTATCTTACCTTAGATTTCTTGTGGATTTTCTTCTCCTTCTTATGATCCTCTTGTCCGCCATTCCTCTCTCTCTTTGCTACTATCCTTGGCCGAAAATATGGGCTGGAAATGTAGAGAACAAATGGCTTTAATGATATGCCAAAATAATCCAAAGGTTCGCATTTAATCTTGCATTAATCCAAAGCTAGGTTGATATTTGAATAGCACAATTACCCCTTTTCTGCACCCTTGGTCAACTTTATAGTCTGAAAAATGGGAGGAAAAAATATGTTCCCCTGTGCTAAATTATGTGTTAGATATGATTATTTTTTATGATGTCAAATATAAAAGAGCAAAAGGTTTTTATAATGAATAGTGATTACTATTATAATTGTGTATTCTTTTAATTAGAGGTTGATGTGTTAGGTAACACAATTTGAATGTCAAAATGTTTCAAATAGATTTTATATTATCACACATTGAGTTATCCTTCATATAAGCTTCATTTGCATGGTCAAAAATATTTCTTAAAGATAAAACTTGAGAGTTGAGTTTCAAAAACATGAGTATGATGAGTTTCTGTAGCTTCCTAAAGTAAAACTTGAAGTAAAACTCTAGTTTTGGATTATATAACTTGAGGTTCAAGCTCTTGGACTCACCTCAAGTTCTGGGTTATCGAAACTTGAATTTCGACCTCTTGAAGTCAAAACTTGAGTTTTGGGTTATCAAAACGCGAGTTTCAGCCTCTCTGTTAACTTTAAGCTCGACATATGTTTGGTATTTTGATCATATCTTCAAAACCGTCAGTCTGATTGATGTAAAACCAATTTCATATGAAACTAGACCGACACTGAGATTCATTGATAGCAAGAATAGTATCAAATCATTTCATACAAAGGGGATATAAATTTCTAAACTTAGTGGACAAATTGAACTTTTTATCACTGATATTTGCTTATTGTATCTGTCATATCTTTGTTTATATAACAGCTTTAGGACTGATTCTTATTTCATGTGAAATTAGACTTACAGGGATTTCCATTTATATATTATTTGTAAATTTTAGAGTTAAATTGAGAGGGTTATAGGCATTGCAATTTGAGTCGTGTGCTGAAAGCTAGACCTAGCCTGATGCAAGTTCAAATGATACTTCAAAACTAGAGTTTCATGCTAAGATAGAGTCGTTGTTAGGATTAGAATATTTAGGCAGCAGAAGAAATGATTACAAATTAAAATTTTCTAATCCCACATGTAACACCTCTTATTTATCCCTCTTAGCTTCCATTATGATGATTTGGAACCAATTAATAGCCTCAAATAACCCACAAAGTTCAAAAGGATCAAATTGAAAACTTTCATTTTTATGTGAGTTACTATTCACAGCTTATCGGGCCAACTTTGAAAATTCATAACTAATTCAAGAAAAATTGAAATTGAGTGGTTACAACTTCTATTTGAAGCATACGAATTCTTTTGAGACAAAAATACTTATTTGTACATAAACTTGCTCAGTTGGTACAATTTAATTAGTGAAAATGTATTGTTCATATGGTAATTTTCCATTTCCCCAGGATTTTCTGTGATTTTTTGCCAACTTTGGACAGTCATAACTTTCTGTACCAAACTCCAATTCCAGTTGTCTTTAGTTTGCTTTAAATATTGCAATGTGAACTATTTTTCCAAAAAATTTCAGCTCATTTGGAATCCTTTTACTCTATTTCACAATAAGTCAAACTATGAGATTTGACCAACTTTACTTGGAGCACAGCCGAATTTTACCTCTTCTTAACTTCATAACTCAACATATTGATTTCTAAACCTTCTTGATCCTAATAACCTATGTAATTAGGCACTCTTAGGGTATGCATTAGTTACCATAAGTCCATCATACATGTATGAGTTAAACTTACATGTCACATTACAATCCTTAATCAAAACAACGTTGGTTTACAACATAAATTTACATTCATACACATGCAAACTTTGCTTCAAGCATCATGCTCTTTCTCCTTACCCTTTGATAAGCTTCCACCTAAAAATGGTTAGTGGGGGAGAATAAGATTTTTGGAAATCCCAATAGCAAAACTTTCTAACACAATTTATAAAATTGCATGACAACTTTTCAATATAAGTGTGAATTCATAAAAGTGCAACATGTAGCAAATTAAATGCATATGGCCATAGCACATGAAAGCACATATCCACACTTTCAATCATCATAAATTTTCAATACAAGTTATGCATACATTCCTAGACATTTTCAAAACAATTAAGCTTAAGGTTAGAAGGTCTTGCTACCTTATGCTCTTAATTTTCCTTTAACTTTGGTGCTTTCTTGATCACATGAGAATTTAATTCCTTGCATGAAGCCCTTGCCTACATAATGCACAACATTATGGCTATTAAACATAAGCCATTACCAAGGCAAAAGTCAATGTAAAACTCCCTCAAACTTCTCTCTAAATTACATAGGTCTTAAAACATCAAAACTTGTATTTAATGTTTTCTAATGCTTCCCAAAACTTGGGATCACTTTTACCCTACACAAAAGCTCATTTTAAAGCCATTGGAAGAAACAAAATCATCAAAACAACATTCCTTCTCCATGTTCCGGACCTGGCCGAGAGGTTTCCCCAAAATCATCAACATGAAATTTCTCAACTTTCATCACTTATACCATCTTATTCTTTGTTTCAAACTCATATTCATGCATGGTATCGCTTGATTTTAACTCTCCCATATTTAATAAAAATTTGGGCAGCACCTCCCCTAAAAGTTCCTCAATCCCAAATTTTACAAAATTCAAGAACAAGCTCAAACAACCACAATATATATATATATATATCAAAAGGCTCCTTACAACACAAGGAGACTTTTACAACCAATCAATGGCTCTAAATAGCTCTCTTTCTCACTTTGCTCTAAAGAACCCTAAGTATCCAAACTTGATAAAGAGAGAACAAATCAAAATTGCAATCCATGGAAGTTGTAGAGGAGGTTACAAGGAAGAGATTGATGTATAACATAAGGTGGTAACCCCTCTTACCTTGGATTTTTGGAAGCTTTTCTTCTTCCTCCTCTTACTGAAAATGGATTCTCTTCCTATCTCTATTTGCTGATGAAAATTTGGTCATATGGGGAGGAAGAAGAGGAAAAATTGTATTTATAAAAAGTGCCAAAAAGAATGGATGGTTAAGATGTGATCTTGAGATTTAAGTGTTGAGATTTACCCACATAAGTGACATTTGCTAACTTCTCATTGGCTCCTCAAAAGTAAGCAATGATGGTTGTAACTAGTTGGTAAAAATCTGATTTGATTAACCAAACTGGACCCCATTCGGTTACTTTTACAGATTACACTTTTTACCGGTAAACATAACTTTATTATGGTAAATCTTTTTCTACTTTTCTGGAGATATTTTCTCTCTCATTAAATCTCCATATTTTCCTCTTGAATATGACAAATTTATTATCTCCAAAATACCCCTTGATTTTCTCAAATTTTACAAGATTATTTTATCCTGTCCAAAATCCCTGAAAATGAGCAATCGGAGGGCAAAATACTTTTAGGGCTTTAAAAATTTCTACATTTTTCACTGATACTCTAGCCCTTTTTATTTTCCCAAAAAGTCCTCTAGATTGTCTAAAATTAATTTTTGAAATAAATTATATTTTGGGGATTTTCGCGTCTTTTTTCTCATTTTCAGGAAAATTGCCTTAACCGTACCTTGGGCAATAATTTTGTAAAATACTATAAAATTCACTGAATTTTTCTAGACTCTGGTTTTTGGTCTTTGGGAACTCTTGATATCCTAAATAATTATTTTCAACAATTAAATATTTAAAATTCCATAAATCATCATCTAGACCGAAATTCAACAATCGGTCGAATCACGAGTAATCAATGAGTTCTGCTCTATCTTTTAGGCCTCTGTGAATTTTTCTGATATTTTGGTCAACGGTTGACTTTTTGACTTTGACTTTGACTTTGTCAAATGACCAAAATGCCCTTACACTTTCTCTTAATGACCAAAATGCCCTTATACCTCTAACTTGATCTTTTGTGTAATGACCTCTGCGTACTTCCCAGTAGGTCACCCATCCTGAGATTGCTTCAGGGCGAGCATGCTTAACTGCAGAGTTCTCATAAAATTTTCTTTCTTTCTCGTCAAACTGGTGGGAACCAAGCATTGATTTCATCCTGTCAAAAGATCGTCTCAACCAACGGTTTTAGGGCATAACGCTTGGGCTTGAGCCAGGTCTGACTTTGGTTTATTCCTCCCATCGGCATCAACTTTTTTCGCTTTTTATATCTGTGGGTTTTAACTTGACTTCTGACTACAAGTTTGGCCCTTTTTATCCAATGACCATATTGCCCTTGGTCTTTATACTTAATGACATTTGTGTCCCTGGCTTACTTTCTTAGTAATCTCAAAGCCATAGGACTAAATTGACCAAGGTCTCTTTGGTCCATTGACATATTCTCTTTATGTACTTTCATTTCTGGGCCTTATCTTATCTCATATCTATCAGTTTGCCTTCTATTTCTATTTACAGAAAATGATGGATATTACACCACATATGGATCTGCAAAGGTGTTTAGCTCGAGGAGATAGTGTAATATCTTTTCGGTTCTTGAATTCACGGTTTCCTTTGTGTTTGGATATCTTTCAATTCTCAACACCCGTGGCCTTCTTGAACTCTTCTACATCCTTGAACACGATCTCAAGGAGCTGATGCTTCTAATTGTTTCCCTCTACCGATTTCCATGTGAATAGTTCCCAACAATGGCAGCGTGCTAGCGCTTCTGGCATTCACTCTCTCTCTAGAGTTTCTGTGGCTCATAATCAAATTCAAATTGTCTATATATCTTGCACATGAGTCCTCATATTTATAGAACTCATGGAGAGCATCATAATCTAAGATTAATTTTTTATTAATCTTGAAAATCTGAATTTGATAAAGATATAAAGATATTCATGATTAATCTTTTATTAATCTTGAAAATAATCTCAAATTAATCTTGAAAATCGAATTGAAAAAGATATTTAAGATTAATCTTTATTAATCTTGAAATTTGAATTTCAAAAGATATTCAAGATCAATCTTTATCAATCTTGAAAATCTGAATTTCAAAGGGATATTCCAGATTAATCTTTATTAATCTTGAAATTCGAAGTTCAAAATTCAAAAATATTCGATTAATCTTGAAATTTTAAATTTAAAATTCAAAACACGAAATTCGAATTTCACAATTATAATTTAATTGTGGTTTTCTAAACCTTTCTTTATGAAAAATTTAATTGTTGTTTAGAAAATTCCACATATATTTACATATGAAATTTGTTCAGTGAAGTAGTGTATTTTTAATTGTATGTGAGGGTTTTGTTATGCATATGCTGCTATGACATTTTTATGATGGATATGAATATTGTAACGAAACTGTATTAATGATGGGTGTGTGTGTGTATAAATTATATATCTTATTGTGGGGTTATTTTCAGGATGAATTAAGAGTTGTGAATTATGGTGCCCTCAAATTTTACTAATCCTTGACCTGGATTTAAGCTAAGTTGGTATGGGTGGACACCTCATTCCCTCAGCCTGTTGCAGGTGGTACGGAAGGGGGCAGTATTCGTGAAGTGACAAGCTAGCCTTTGGCCAGGTATACTAACTCTAATAGGATGTACCACGTCCAGAAGTTATAAGGTAGAGTAGGTAGATAGGGGATTAATTGCTCTTGCTAAATATTATGCTATGGAATTATTATTATATTGACAAATCTATTTCTCTGACTTGCATTCATATCCTTCACATGTTCAAAATTGGTTTTAGTTACTAAGAATTCATGTCTCATCCCCTTGTTATTTCCTTTTTTCGGGTGATACCTTAAATCTTGTTAGCGCTAAGAAAAGCAACCAGAGGCTTAAGTATTAAGCCTTGTAGGCCTCTTTTTGGTATCGTTATTGTGTTGAATTTAATATTTTGATATAGGGCCTATTATTATATATCATGATGCATTGTATTTTTTATGACTGGTAAGGAAAAATGCGTGGGCACTGTGTTATATGGTTAATTAATTGTGTCAAGAGTAATGGATTTTATGCAATGGTTTGTGGATGGATTCTGTCTAAGACATGGGATGCTTTATTAAAGAAAATCACTTCCACATAAATCGATCGTTAATCAATTTTTTTGGCTATTATTATTATGATTAATTATTGGTTCTTTTTAACTTGGTATCAAAGATGTGTCTTTTATTTTCCTAGCTCTGTTATGCATTGCATTTAGGATATACCAATATAAAATCTATATATACCTACTTCCCATGTTAATGTGTTTTATTTCTTATTCTTACTGTTTACCCTCTGTGATGGGGTTTTACCTTTAGGTGGGGAGAGATGGTTGATATGAGACGTACATGCATCATTGATAGTAGCCAACAGAGATCTAATGGGCCTCAACAACCCGTAACTGATGCTAAAATGTTACAATGGTATACCAATTGACCCTTTCAATGGATGAACTGGTGAAAAGACTTGATGAAGACCAAGCCAATGAAAGGATGAGCAGGGAAAATAATAATCATGCACAGAAGCTTAATGTGGAAGAAGAAGAAGAAGCATTGGCCATGCTGAAGGGCCATTAATACATTCATAGGATGTTGAGTCAAGGGAATCATTAGAATAGAGGTCTGCTCCTGATATGCTTACAGTATTGAAGCACTTAGATAGTTTCCACCCAAAGACCTTCTCAAAAGGATCACCGATAGAAGTTGAGGCTTAGATTGATCGATTAGAGATGATGTTTGATTTGATTGTGTGCAACAGTTATCAACGAGTGATAGTTGTTAAGAATTTACCAGCAGATGGTGCCTTAGACTGGTAAAACACTATTAAGCAAATTGATGGTCATCGAATTGATTAGAATAAGTTTGATTGAGCTATATTTCTTTACTACTTTTGCTAGGGTTTCCAAAGTATTTAATGCAATTTTGGCCCATCATGACTCTTCTCGTGCTTAATTTAGAAACAAGAGTTGTTGATCTTGATTAGCTTGATTTTGGGTGGAATTGCCATGAAATATGATATGCTTGCACTTAATTCTAATTGTGAGCAAGCAATACTTTAAATCATTGCTATTTCATTTTCGGAACTCTAGCAAGGACTGAAAGGAAGTAGCTCTGGAATCTTCTGCCACAACACATTCCAGCTTTTGCTGCTGCCAAACTTAAGCAGGCAAGCAAAGTGCTCCCGAGAGAGGTTCGTCACGATAAAGATCGCGGATCAGCATCTAGATCAGGCTCCAAATGGAAAGACTAATCGACTCACATTGTGAACCCAACCCAGAACGGTTAAGAAACCCTATTTAGGGTAATTTTCGCAAAGAATGCAAGGGGATGCAGCAGCCACATGCAAAAACTCTCTTCCATCTCATTTTCTCTACTCTTCCACACTCACAAACCCTAGCTACCATATTTCTTTCTTTTACCTCCATTTTTAGACCATTATACATCCATATTCTTCCATCGAGAGTGTTGAGCTATGTCCTATGAGTAGCTAAACCTCTTCCTTCCTCTTGGAGATGGAGAAGGCTTGAGTTCAAGAGCTTAACAAGGGGAGTAGTAGTTTCAATCTACATTTTTGCTCTAGATTATCTAGTTGTTGAGTTAGGACTAGTCATTTGTAATTAAATACTTGACTATGGTTGTAGCCAAACTTGGATTAATTTGTGTATTGAGTTCTTCTGTGTTTAACTTGATAGTGTGAATTCTCATTACTATCTATTCAATGCAATCTTTGGTATTCTCTCTTATTTTCCTAGTTATACTTGGTATTTGAGATGATAATGTTTTGTATTGGATTTTTCATTGAGCAATTTCATTACACACACCAAGTGTTTTTAAAGAGTTTCATGGAATGGAGTTCATTGTATGGAATTCTGACACAGCGAGTTGTTGGGGTTTTTTATTATAAAACTTAGTGCAAAACTATTACTTACACTTATCATTTTCGAACTATGATAACCTAAACCATTTCCAAGGGATCTTTAATCAAATAGCTTTTGCATTTCATCATTAGGTTTTCGTTGCATCCCCATAATTAAAGAAAAAGGAAAAAAGAAAGTTTGTTTTAAGTATTCATTTATTATTCAAGTTTTATAATCAAACCCCTGCTTGTCTTTACGGTGAATTTAATCCACAAGTTAATTAAACTAGTTAAACCTAAAGCTTTATAGAGAATGACCGTGGGATTGCACCCTATAGTGCAGTTCTTGGAAATCACAAGTATTTTAATCCATTTATAATGCCTTTAACAATGACAAGTTTGTACATTCAATTATGGCTGGATCAAAAAATGGCGCCGTTGCTGGGGAGCCTAACAATTAGTTTAGGTTAGCTGTGCCATTTGTTTGCTGTTTTAGCATTTTTATAGCTGTGATTTTACATTTGTTTATAGCATATGTTTGCATTGTGTATAACGTTAAGTTTCTGAAAATACAAAACAAAGATATCGTTTTCTTCTGCATTCTGCATTAGTTTCCGCATTTTCGCCATGGCCAACTCTATTTTGTAAAGAAAAATACCTCTCAGTACACTTTCACCGCAACGAACAAATATTTTCATCGTGACCAATTTTCATTTTAAGAAGGGACAGCCTCTCAGGTGTGGTTCGCCGCGACGTAACTACCATTTTGGGCCTGTTTCACCATGAAAAACTTTGATATTTTACATTCCACTTCTTACTTTTCTAGTACATACATACAAATTTTCATCTTTCATATTTCAGCTTCTTTATTTTATTTTAATTGGTAAGTTTTAATTTATTTAACCTCCAAATTCTCACTCTAAGTACATATGGAAGATCACTTCTCTCAAAGCCTTGCATCCATACAACATCGATTAGAGGATCTCCAAACATGGATTCACGATCAAAAGAGATATTCACTTAGTCATGAATGTGATAATCCACTTCCGTATCCACACTAAATATCTCACCACCAATTCTCATTCCAAACCTTCTAACCATCATCTCCACCTCATAAACCATATTATGAGCCTCCTTCTCCATCATATAATCCATATTTTGAACCCATGCAACCATTACATCAACCATCATATAACCCATTCACTCCACAATATGAACCATATCAACAACCCCCTTCACAATTCTACCTACCTACCTCCAATGCTTTATTCACACTATATAACCATAATTTCCAACCTACTTTCCACTAACCTCAACCATCCTGTAAACCTTATCCTCTACATGAACCTATCACCATTCAACCAAATGGACTAGATATTCTTCCTTCTTCCCATAACATGGATGACCTGACCAATGTCTTGACAAGAAAATATGATATACTCAAGAAGAAATACCTTGTGTTACTCATGCAAGGGACATCCGAAAGTTTTGAGGAGATGGAAGATATCGATGAATTCTTTATGGCATACTATGATTATATGCTATGGATAAGGATTGAAGGTAAAGAGGGAAATCCTTAGCTTAAAGCACTATAAGAGAGTGAGCATGGAGCTCGGACTCAAGAGTTAAATGTCAATCCACATGTGGAGAGTCCTCAAGCTCCTATACCTCTAGGTAAAATTACTCCTACATTAGAGGAAAATAATTCACCTCTCATTACTACTAGATTTGTTGAATCTTTAATCGATGATAGTGAGGATGAGGTGTAATATCCATAAATTTTATGCTAGTTGAAATGAATGATAATCCCATAACTAGAAAATGAAAAGAGAAATCAGGGGTAGATAGCTCATAAAGAAAGGAAAGTTATAGCCAGAAATTGTAAAGTTAAAACTGGCTTGGTTTATGGAGTTTTGAAAGAATTACAAAGCTAAATATAATTGCCCTAGAGTAATATGAGGATGAGAAATTTATAGAAAAAGGACTTAAATAAAAGACTAAAGGCATAAAGGTCTTTTAATATTAAAACTAAAGGCAAAATGGTAATTTTGCAAAAAAAAAAGTAGAAAAAGTAAGGGTAAAATGGTAATTATAAGAAAGTAGAAGGGCATTTTGGTCATTTGACAAAGTCAAAGTCAAAAGTCAACCGTTGACCAAAATTTACAGATGCCCAATAGACAAAGCTCGACTCGCGTAGCGCAACCATGAATCACGGATTTTCCAGATTCAAACTGGATTTCCGTCTATATAATTTTGAAGGGTGAAAAAGGGAAAAATAATTATTTAAGGTATCAGGAGCCCTCCAAAAATTTAGAGAAAAATATGGAAAATCCAGTGAATTTTATGGTATTTAATAAAATTATTATCCAGTGTACAATTAAGGCAATTTCCCCAAAAATTGGGAAAAAAACCCGAAAATCCCTGAAACATAATTATTTCAAAAATTAATTTTGAAATATCTAGAGGGAATTTTGGAAAAAGGAAAAGGACTAGAGGATCAGTGAAAAATATAGTATTTTTCAAGGCCCTAAAAGAATTTTGCTCTCCGATTGTACGTTTTCAGGGATTTTGGACAAGATAAATTAATCCTGTAAAATTTAAGGAAAATAAAGGGTATTTTGGGAATAATAATTTTGTTATATTAAAAATAAAATTATGGAGATTAAATGGGAAAGAAAATATCCCCAGAAAAGTAGAAAAAGATTTACCAGAATAAAGTTAAGTTTACCAGTAAAAAGTGTAATTGGTAAAAGTAACCGATGAGATCCAGTTTAGTTGGACTAACCAGATTCTTACCCCCAATTACAGCTGTAAATATCTCTTTATGAGGGCTGTTAAGAGCATGACAAGTGGCATATATGTGGAAGCATTCCATCCCTTATATTACACTTAGCTTACAAGTCTCAATCTTAGCCCTTGATTCCATTAAATGGAAATTATTCAGACAGCAAAATCCCATCATCTTCCAGCCACTTTTACCCGACACAATCAGCTGCCCAAGGAGGAGAGAAAGACGCCATTTGCAAGGGGAAAAGAAGAGAGAAAGCTTGGGTGAAATCAAGGGTAAGTAAGTTTGATACCTTAAGATATATATAGAATTGCTCTTTGCAACTTCCTCTTCCTCTTCCATGGATCAAAAATCTGATGATTCCTCTTTCTCAAGTTCCATAATATAGGGTTCTTGAGACAAAAGTGAAAAAGAAAGGGATTTAAAGCCATTTGTTGGTTGCAGATGCTTCCTCTTGTTGAAAGGAGCATTTTGATGTTGTTGGAGTTGTTTTTATGACTTTGTAAATTTGGAAAATCATGATAAATTAGGGGTTATGCTGCCCAATTTTCCTCTTGATGTAGAAGAGTTAGAATCAAGTTTTATCA
>JANTPZ010140785.1:0-22410 GCA_025593235.1 Vachellia pachyceras | reverse complement strand
TTTTTAGGGCATGAGTTAATTGAAATGAATTACATCTAGGGCTTAGATTAAGAGAACAACCTTGGGGTTGCACCCTATAGTGCAATCCTTGGAAATCATAATTTTTTTGATCCATTTCCTTAGCCTTCCGCAATGTGGGGTAGACCACTACACCTACTTTGTGAGTGACTTCCCTGACGATGCCATTTCCCAGACCTTATGTGAGAAAGGAAGGGGTGGCACGTTCCCTGTAGGGCGGAGATGTACATTAGATGTGCTAACTGTAGACCTAAGATAAAACCTTTCATCCATATGGCCTGCAGCAACATCCTACTTAACAACCATCCCCACTACTTGCCCAAGAAGTAAGCACTCTACTTAACTACTGATGAGGGGTATCGAGTTTGATATTCCTCATCTTATCTACACCACCCTCTGAGATGCAGTATTCACCACCAAAACCACCAAAGCCATCATATTTTCGCACCTCATTTCTAATTTGTTCTTGGAGGCTAAGGTCCCTAAGCTTCCAAAGGACAACCCCTTTGTTACCACCCCCATATTCACCTATGATCGCATTAGGCAAGCAGTTACCCCACCCCTCCCCGGCCCATCATCGATATTGGCGAGCCAGCACTCGATGCCCAAGAGCCTCCAGCACCTGAGGCTCCCCGTCTCTCAGGATGGATGCATTGATCACACAGCACCTACATTTCGAGCTTCCACCTGAGGAGGATGATTTTATGAGCTAAGCTAAACCATCTAGAATAGGCCCATCTACAGTAGGAGAGGGAGGAGCTAGTATTGGTGGGGACAAGGATGAGATGCAACCACTATAGTTGTGGATTTGGATGGTGATTCGACCATGCAGTCGTAGAAATGTTTCTTTTTCCTTATTTTTAGGTTTTTCCCTTGTACCTTTTGTGGATATTTTGTAGTTACCAGATGTTATATAGTTTTCGGATACTTATGTATCGTTTCCATTGTTGTTATTGTTGATGCCTTATTTTGATGATAACAAAATGATTTCAAGAGTTATAAAGCTTCAATTGTTGTTGATTATGTGATTTTACTGAAATACTCAAGTTCTGTCAAGTTTGTGTGAAAGGATTGAGGAATACTCGAGTTGTGTGTTTGAATACTCGAGTATCAATGTTTTTCATAAGTTTAAAATCAATACTTTCAAGCAACACTTGAGTTTTTGTTGAAAGTGTTGACAATATTTGAGTTTTTGATTTCAATACTCGAGTATTGGAGGCTAAAAATGTTTCTGAAATCCAACACTTTAAGTGAAAACTCGAGTACTATGATGAAGTGTTGCAAACACTCGAGTGACCATTTTGTAAACTCGAGTATTGGTGTTAAAATGTGTTTTGAAAGAATACTCCCATGTAAAACTCAAGTATTGATGTTGAAGTATTAGCAACACTCGAGTATTGTGTTGCAATACTCGAGATTGGGCTTTTTTTCAAATGAATACTCAATACTTGAAGCAGAACACTCGAGTTACAAATGGAAGTATTGACAACACTCGAGTATTGAGGTTGAATACTCGAGTATTGAGACAAAATACTTGAACTTGAAGTGAAACACTTGTGTTGTGGAAGAAGTGTTGACAATACTCGAGTGCTTGTTTTCAACACTCGAGTATTGAGCAAATATTTTCAAATGAGAGACAGCACTTCAAGCACAACACTCGAGTATTATGTGAAAGTGTTGACAACACTCGAGTGATGATTTCTGAACACTTGAGTATCAAGCCTCTTCTTCTCAAAAACCCAACACTTCCATCCAAACACTCGAGTAATGGACAACACTCGAGTATTAAGAGATTTCAAATGATTTCACTTCTAGTTTTCTTCTGAACACTCGAGTATCAACTGAAAGTATTCTCAACACTCGAGTATAATGATTTTAACACTCGAGTATTCACATCAAATTTCAAAATCTTTTCCAATACTCTCAGTTAATACTCGAGTAACTTCAAAAGTATTTACAAAACTCGAGCATTGAATCAGAACACTCAAGTATCCCTTCACAAAATTCAAAATGCTTGACTAACACTTGAGTATTATGATCAAACACTCGAGTAAATTTTCTCAACGGCTATTTTCTCTCTCTGACAGCTTTTCACCTGCTCCATATCTTTCCTTATTCATGTATAAAAACGTTTGAACTTAACCTGCCCTCATAAATGCTGAAATGCAGGATCATAGGAAGAGAAAAATGCTGTACCTACAGACAGATAGCATGAATCAAGACTTCGTCATCCACGCTGCTCAGAAAGCATTAATTGCAACATTAATGGCGAAGACGAAGAGTTGGTGGATGAGAGTAATGGGAAATAAAATCTATCTAACGACAACTTTATTTCTTCATTGCAGAAAGATCAATCCTCCACGAGCATTAAAAGTCATTGGTCTGCTTCTCTGTGAAATTATTAAAACTCATTCCGAACTTCATTTATTGCTATCTACTCTTTGATAGAGATTCTTAGAGCAAAATCTTTTGTAAATCAGTGAGTTAATTCAAGGTTGGGACCTTAAATACATTGGGTTGAGATTTGGTCTGAAAGCAAATAGAAAAACAGAGAGTGTGAGACTCTGTTTTATTACGAGTAGTAAGGGGGAGTGTGAATCTCCAGTGCAAAAAGGCTGTTGTGCCTGACTTGTTTGGATTAGTGGATTTCAAAGCTCAGAGGTGCTCTGGGGACTGGACGTAGGTCAGAAGGACCGAACCAGGATAAATTCTCTTGTTCATCTTCTTCTTTATCTCTCTGTGACATTGCTTTAAATTTGCTTTAATTTCTAAAGTTTTAATCAGACCAATTCACCCCCCTCTTGATCTTATCCTGCACTAACAGTTATCCATTTTTCCAGTTCGGCACTTACATTAATTTTCGGTATTGTTTATTGAATTCCGTGTGTATGCCTTTTAGTCCCTCTTCTTTTAAAACATTAAGGACAATGATTGATTGAAGTGTGGGGTTTCATTTTGGGTATCATTGAGTTTTCAGGCTTTCTATTGATATTTTAAAACACATTTGGACTTTTAGATGGGCCATTTTACTAAAACTTTGAAAATTTTTCACAAAAAATCTTGAATCCCAAGAGGCTTTTGAACTGCAATGTTGCTTTCTGACCACTTTTATCACAACCAACTTATGGTTTTGCTGTGGCGAAAGTAGTTTAAATACAGCCTTAGCCTCTTGGGTATCTTTCACGGCGGCGAAATCACTTACACACAGAGTCACCCTCTCAGATGTGTTTCACCGCGACCGACTTAGTTGTTCACCGCGATGAAGATTTCAGTACAAAAGAATTAAATAAAAATATACCAATAACAATAATTCCTTCTAGTTGAGTACCTTTAATACTCTTGAGCAGGCATCATACCTTTTTTACAAATGTGTTGTTTGGAAAATCATCCATATCTTTAAGAGATAAAATTTTTTAGTTAATCGCATTTTTAAGTTGTTAATAAAGGGGAAATGATGATGCATTTCTAAGGTAACTCTTAGCATTTTTAATCATTGAGATTGTCTAATCGAAATGTTAGCCTTATTGTGAGGAAAATTTGGCCTAATTCCATTTAATTGTGTGGGTCTATTTTAATTCTAATCTCTTTAGAACTTGTCTTAATTCTTAATCAAAGTTTGATGACCCAATATTTTGTGAATATGATAAAGGCCTTCATTTTAAAACCATTTCTTTAACCAAAAACAAACCAAAATAAAATTTGACCCTTGCCACCCCTTTGAGCTATTCCTTCTTGAGTACCAGCATTTGAACTCTGATATAGATATTGATATTTTACAATTTATGTTTTCGTATTTTATTCTCTCTTAAAGAATGAAAAAATGATGAAAATGAAAATGATATGAAATATAAAAAGGATAGAAGAGATAAATTATATGTACCCTAAATACTCTCCTCTAAATTAGGTATTAGAAAAAGTACATTTACAATTGTAGTTATTGATAATGCTGTGTATTCAAGATTCTGTTCATCATCTCATCTCATGGGCTTTAATGTCATATCAATGTTTTACTGTAATTTGAAATAAATGCTAAACTGATAGATACAATTTGAGTTAAGGCCCAAAGATAGGTAATACATAAAGAGATAAAGGTAATGGACCAGAAAGATCACGGTCAGACTGGCTCTAATATACTGAATTCCGTTAGAACTTCGCAGTTAAATGTGCTTGCCTTGGAGAAATGGCATGATGGGTGACCTTTTTAGGAAGGACCTAAATTTCATTAAACATAAACAATAAGGGTAAAAATGGAATTTGAAAAAAAGGTGAGGGCATTATGGTAATTAAGGGAAAGTAAAAGGGTACTTTGGTCATTTGACCAATGCCAAAAGTCAAAATGGTCAAACTTTGACCAAAGATATCAGAAAAATTCATAGAGACCCAAAATGTAGAGAAAAATTCATGGATCAATATGTGAGGACTGGTTTCAATTAAATCGACCTAGATTGATGTTAAGAGGATTTTAAAGATCATTTAATTTTTGCATTTTTATTAAATAATTAGCCAAAAATAATTATTTCAAGTACTGGGAGGCCTCAAACATTTGATTTCAAAGTACAAAAAAATAGCTTGGACTTTCTAGTATTTTATAAAACTATTGCCCAGAATATGAGCAAAGCGATTTCTCGAATCGAAAGGAAAAAAACTTGGAGAAGCCTTAGAATTAGCATTTCTTTAAAAATTAATTAAAGACATTTCAGGAAGCAAATTGGGGAAAGAGAAAGTGTGAGAATATCAGTAAGATTTTTAGGAATTTTTTGTGCCCTTGGATGCAGTTACTTATCGGTAAGTCGCTTTATCAGTGTTGCGATAGCTTAAAGTAACTTTATGGAAGCATAAAATTTTTCAAGGTAAGTATGTCATAAATGTTTTGTGCCACTTGTAATGGTCTTAATTGAAGACCAAAAGAGAGAAATAAATTCTCAAGAAAGTGGTAGAATTTATCATAACAGTTACTTTATTAGCATAAGTTACACTGGATCAAGGACACATGTCACCATTTTGTTTTGGCACATGTGGGCAGATTTTTAATCACATTTCCATCCCATTAATGTCAGCCAATGAATGCATAAAAGGTGTGAAATGTGTTGGTTAAATAATAGCCATTGGATCACCCTTTTGTGCATGATTTAATCCTAGTCGTTGGATCAAATTGTTTCATCTTTCTTCCTTCACCATTCCAGCTCATTTAGTTCGTGCAAACCAGCCCCAAAATGAAGAGAAAAGAGCAGCCATGAAAGGAAGCAAAAAGCTCCAAAAACTCCAAGGTATGTTGGGTTCTCTTCCAACCTTTAGCATATTTGTGATCCTTAGAACTTCCTCTTCACTTCTATCTGTTTATTTTCTTGGATTTGGCTGTGTTTTAGCAGCTGGAATGTTAGGGTTTGAATAAGAGAAAATGAGAAAGAGAGGGATTTAGATCAAATAAGTGCTACCAAACAACTCTATGCAAGTTAAGGAGTTGATTGATGTATATTTTGCAATGGTTTGATACTTGTCTGAATTTTGGGAAATTAATAACCCTAGATGAGGTGCTGTCCAATTTTCCATTTGCAAGGGAAGTAATGTTTTAATTCCAAATGATCATAGGAAAATGGTTTAGGATTGTGTTTATTCATGCTGGTGAAGCTAGAAGTGAAAAATCACATTTTCGCTTATTATGGAGATTTTCGGCCAGGTGCAGAAGAGTGAGAAGAAATGTGATTTTGATTTGTTTGATGCTTCCAATGGATTTAGAAGGAAAAATTATGTAGGGTATAAGTGAGAAAAAGTTTTTGGAAGTATTAGAAACAATTTTGGCAAAGTTAAGGGTTTAAGGACCCTTAAGGTTAAAGAAGAGTCTTGGGAGGTTTAGGGTGTTTTAATGTAATGGTTATGGCTTAATTTTGATGACAAATGCATTGTGATATGTGTAGGACTTTAAGTGCCAAAAGAAACCTTCCAAAGAAAAAGAAGGAAGTCAACAAAATTTAGGCACAAGTTGAGAAATCAAGGTAGCAAGATCACTAACCCTTACCTTAATATGTTTATTGATTGTTATTTATTCATTATGCTATTTTATATGCTTTTTGTGTGCTATGCAAAAATGTAAAGTGTTTATGATATATCATGGCTACGTGCAAAGTGTTTTCATAATGCATTATGTTATATGTATGCATGGCTAAATAGAAAATAAATGATGATCATGCATGTTAATGTTTGTGGTAGTAATCTTTGCTATTGAGATTCCAAGAATCTCATTCTTCCCCAATTACCTAACATGCCTAAGGCCAAAGTCAGGAAAGGATAAAGGCAAGTGCAAGATGGTGGGAGAATAAGAAGACCTTATATGATGATGTTTTGAGGCATTATATATATTTTTTATTAGCTATTTTATGTTGTATTTGTGTAACTTAAACTTCATATTTTGGCTATGAAAATATGTAGCCAAGAATGTATCAATACAATGTTATGGTTAGTAGAGCACAATATAGAGTTTGTGAAAAGAGAAGCAAAAGTTCAATTCAAGCACAACATCATTATCAATGTTCCAACTTTGGATACTAAGGAAAAATAGTAAACGAAGCCCAATTAATCTAAAATTTTGCAGTAAAATAGTTCATATGGTAAGATTTAAAATGAGTATAAGATCATTGTATTTGGACATCTATATAAGAAGTTAGAGGTTTCCAAAGTTAAGAGAAAAACCTGGAAAATTGAAAAATGACCATATGAACAATGCAACTTCACATAATAAACAGTAATGATTGGGCACATTTTTGGACAATTGAGTATTTTTCCCTATAGGGAATGGTATAAGCTTTATGTAGAAATTGGAACCACTCAATTTCAATTTTTTTAGAATTAGTTATGAATTTTCAAAATACTAACTCGAGGGAAAGCTTGAAGTTTTAATTCTTTGGTCATTTCAAGTTATATAAAGCTTTAGAGTGGTTCAATAAGGGTCTCTTATGAAATAATGAGATAAAGGAAAGCGTGTTACATTTAACCTCCATAATTCATTGCAACCCTTAAGTCTCTTGATTCAAATTTTATAGGTCATGTAGTAGAGAGGTAGAATGATTACAAACCTATGGCAGAGGTTGAATTAAGCAAACCAATAGTGAAATTGTCCTGGCTAAGTGAGCTAAGAGATAGACAATTTTTCCTTGAGAGGAAGTCTCCTTTATTTAATCTCTTGAATTAAGCTCTCACAGAGATGATCTTATAATGTCTTTGCTTTGACCCTTGTTGACTCCTTGATAAATTCAGTTAATAATTTCTGATATTCTAAAGCATGGTTGAAAATTCTAAATACATTCATCATGAAGAATTTTTGAAAGGCTTTGTCCAGGAGTACAAAGGTTAGTGTGGGGCAATTTGATTAAGTCATAAATGTTTAATAGTTCTGCTGGGATTTTCAAGGATTTTAATGCATTTTTAACCCATTGTGATCCTGATTGTGCTTAATTGACAAACAAGAGTTTCTATTTTTTATTAGCATATTTTTAGGTGCAATTGTCATGATCAATTACATATTTGCATTCAATTCAATTTTTGATCAAATGATGCTTCAAACTATTGCTATTCATCTTAGGAACTCTGGTTAAGACACATGGAAAGCAGCTATGGACACTTTTGAGGGGCGTAGATCAATGTTTGCTGTGACGAAATCAAGGAGCAGGCAGGTAGGACCTCTTAGGAGAGGTTCACCGTGGTGAATATATAAGTTCGCAGCGGTGAATAACATGTATCAGCAAACCAGTTCAAGCCCAGAATGGAAAGAAAACCAACCCATATTGTGAATCTGACCTAGTATGGTTGAGAAACCCTATTTAAGGTAAAAATTCATTCACAATGAGGGGGATGCAACAGCCACCATTGAGCCACACTTTACCATCTTCTATGACTCTCTTCCACCCAATAGCCCTAGCTACTAAGCTTAGTCCTTCAATTTTTCATTTACAGACCATGATTCATCTACTTTCTAACATGGGGAGTGTTAAGCTAGTTTCTATAAGTAGCTAAACCTCTATTTTCGTATTGGAGATGGAGAAGGCTTGAGTTTATGGAGCTTCAAAGGGGAGTAGTAGTTTTAATATGTATTCTTGCTCTGATTGCTAGTTGCTGAGCTAGGACTTGTAATTTGTACTTGGATATTTGATTACAATTGTAATCAATATGGATTCCTTTTGTGAAATGGATTGCTCTTTGTTTGACTTGATAATATGAAGTCTCATATCTATATATTCAATACAACCATTGATATTCTTTCTTATCTTCCTTGTGCTTGATATTTGAGTTGATGATGTTGGTATTGGATTTTTCATCGAGCATTTCATTGCACACACTAAGTGTTTTCACAAGGTTTCATGGAATAGAGTTCATTGCATGAGATTTCTGACTTAGCGAGTTGTTGGGGGTTTTTCATTAAGAAACTTAGTGCACTACTACTACTACTCTACCTCATTATGTTGAACTATAATAGTCTGAACCATTTCCAAGAGGAACTTCTCATCACAAGAATTTTCATTTGTCCACTTGATTTTATGCATTTCCCATAAAGTCCAAAAAATACTTTACATTCCAGTATTTCTTTTGTCATTGTCAAATCAAAGTTTTGCAAACAGAAAACCCCAAGCATTTTAGTATTTTAGGGCATGAGTTAATTGAAATCAATTGCATCTAAGGATCCGATTAAGAGAATGACCTTGGGGTTGCACCCTATAGTGCAATCCTTGAAAATCACAATTTTTTGATCCATTTCCAAGTTATTTTAACAACGACAAATTTTGCTTTAAAAGCGAGATAGTGAAAAGAAGTGAATCACAATTCCCTTGGGTAAATTAGAATTTTTGGCTAAATTCAAAAATTCATAACTAATTCTAGAAAAATTTAAAACAGGTGGTTCGATTATCTAATGGAAGCTTATTCAAATTCCCATAGGATGCTCAATTAAAATTGATGTGTTTGAAAAATCAGTGTTCATTTGGTTAACATTTGGGAACTTCACTGCGGCCAACTTTAGCCTTCGTTGTAGCTAACTTTTGCTTCTGTTAAAATTTCCAATTTTTAGCATAACTTTTGATATACAGGTCCTTATTAAGCAAAATATGAATCATTAGAAAGTTTATAATACAAGCTACATGCAAGCGAAATTTCATATCCTTTGAACTTCATTTACCAATTTGGCCTAAAATGACAAAAAATAAGGGTGTTGGACCCTATGATGTGAGTTTTGCATGTTCAACTTCTCTTCCTCATTCATATCTCATCATGAACAGCTTTACTAACATACATAGTTCATTTACACCACATAACGTATAATTGCCATAAAATAAGGTTTATTATACATTCATCCTCATTTAGTATATGTGCAAAGCATCGTGCATAACATGTGTAAGCTTTCCATTACCTTAGAAGACACCCACCTTTCGTTTTTGCACCTCTTTGTCCTTCCCTCTTGAGCTCGTGCCTATAGTTAGTCATTAGGAAAAATGAGATTTCAAAGAAATCCTAGTAGAAATTATCTCTAACTAAAACATTAACATGTATGATTATTTATATATGCTAACATGCCATGAACTATTGACAACACCTTACTCATATTATCACATTTGCATAAAGCAAAAGCATCATTGCATAGCTATAACCATGTATATTCATAGGAAAGGATTTACATGTCATATGGCTACAACCATACATCAAGCATGGGAAGGCAATAAAAACAATAATCAATTGTAGTGTAAATGTAAAGGTTAGAGTTTATGCTACCTTGAAACTTTAACATTCCAATAGGTACTTAAAGTGGCTTCCACTTGAACTTGGTAACTTCCTTCTTGGCAACTTACACTTTTACACATGTCACAATATATTTGACATCAATATTGTGCTACTACTAATGCACTATGACAATTAACACCTCATGAAATCTCTTTGATTACCACTTAGGGCTCTTAGCTTCTAAATTTGGAAAATGTGATTCTAATGCTTTCAAAATTGTGTTATTATTTCTACTCTACACAATTTTGCCTCCTCAATTGAATGGAAGCATCAAAACCTCCTCGTGCTTCTTCAAGTTCGTCCTGCAACTATTGGGAAGGATTTAGTGCCAAACATTCATCCCAAACTCAAATAACTCAAACTATAATCTCTTGTAATCATGGAATTGATTCACCCTGGCATTGTAAAGCTATGCCTATAAATATAAGACATCACTTATGTATCACTTATTCTCGATATAGTGAACAAGTGCTCTTTTCTCTTTCTCATTAATTTTCTCCTTTTCTCTTATCTTATTTTCCTTAATTTTATAACAATTTTCCAATTCTTAATAGGATACCAAGATAGCAAAACATTGTTGTTGGTATATTATATGTCTCTAGTTAAAGTAGCCCTAGTGTGATATCTGTGTTTTACTGTAATATGAATAAAGGCCAAACCAGTAGTTGTGGGTCGAGTTAGGGTCCAGACATATGTAGAACATAAAAAGAGGAAGGTAATAAACCAGAAAGATCATGATCAACCTAGCCCTAATGTACTAAATTCCTTTAGAACTTCACAGTTAAGCATGCTTGGCCTAGAGAAATCACAAGAAGGGTGACCTTATGGGAAGGACCCAAATGTCATTAAAAATAAAGGCAAAAATGGAATTTGGAAAAGGTACAGGGCATTATGGTAATTAAAGGAAAGTATAAGGGCATTTTGGTCATTTAATCAAAGTTAAAGGTCAACTTGGTTGAAGTTTGACTAAAACATCAGAAAAATTCATAAAGGTCCAAAATGTAGAGAAAAAGTCACTGATCAGTATGTGAAGTCCAGTTTTAGTTAAATCGACCTATATTTCTGTTGAGAGAATTTTAAAGGTAATTTAATTTTTGACATTTTCATTAAATAATTAGCCAAAAATAATTATTTGAAGTACCAGGAGGCCTTAAACATCTTATCTTCAAGCAGGGAAAATAGCTTGAAATTTCTTTTATTTTATAAAATTGTCACCCAGAATACGAGAAAAGCGATTTCCCTGATCGAAAGGAAAAGACCCGAGTAGGCCTTGGATTTGGGTTTTTCTTTAAAAATTAATTAAAAATGTTCCGAGAAGCCTTTTGGGAAAAGAAAAGGTGTGAGAATCTCAGTATTCATTTTGAGAATTTTTATTGACCTAGATCTAGTTAACTATTGGCAAGTTGCCCTATCGGTGTTGCGATGGTGTAAAGTAACTTTATAGAAACATAAAGTTTCCAAAAAGTATTGTTGCCATGATGAATCTTGCCACTTGTTTTAGCCATATTTGAAGGCTAAAAGTTGTCATAATTGAGGTTAAACAAGTAGTAGAATTTATCAGGATAAAGTTATTTTATCAGTGTAAGTTGTACTAGATCTTGGACACTTGTTACCATTTTATTTTGGCACATGTGGGCAGATTTTTGCCTCTTGTTTGCAGTCCATAAGTGCCAATTAAAGGGTGGAAAAATCTCAACTTTTGTTAGTTAAACATGAGCCCTTGGATCAACTCATTAAAGTAAGCTTACTGATATGACACTAAGCCACAAATTATAAAATTTTTGTCGTTGTTTATCCCTTGAAAATGGATCAAAATATTTGTGATTTCCAAGGATTGCACAGGGTGCAACCATAGGGTTATTCTCTCTAGAGTTATTTGTGTACCACTATTTACTAGCTTGCGATGAGGTTCACTTTGCAAATTAAATCCGTTTTCTTTGATTCAAAATTGCTACATACCTAGATGCTAATTACAAAATAAAACAAAACTTCTTTTTGGTATTTTTGATTTAAAGAAAGCAGTGAAAATAGAATTGAAGTGTAAAGTATGGATAATGAAGTTCCTCTTGAAAATGAATCAAACTGTCATAGTTCACAAAAGATTAGGGAAAGTATTAGTTTTTGCACTAAGTTTCGTAATGAAAACCCCAACAACTCGCTGGGTCAGAAATTCCATGTAATGAACTCCATTCCATGAAACCCTTTAAAAACACTTAGTGTGTGTATGGAAATCGCAAAGTGACAAATTCAACTCAACACATCAACTAGGAAGATAGAAGAGAACAACAAAGATTTCATTGAATAGGTAGAAGTGAGACTTCACTCTACCACGTCAATCACCAAACAAGTTCAATACACAATTAATCCAAGTTTGGCTCGACCGAGACCAAGTATCTACGTACAAATTACAAGTTCTAACACAGAAACAAAGTAATCTATAACATAAATACAGATTGAAAACCAATACTCCCCTTTCAGCACTTCAAACTTAGGCTATCTTCATCTCCAAGAGGAAGAGAGACGCTCAGCTACTCATATGGTGCAAAATCGGACTCCAAATGGAAGATTGAAGCATCATTATGGATTAGGGATGAAATGGAATGGTAGTAGAGTTTTTATGAGTATTGAGAATGAGAAAATGGGAATGGAATGGTTCTCTGCCTCCTCTTCTTTTCTCTTCTTCGACACTTACCCTATTTATGTCATAATAACTGTCCAGGGTTGGATCCAAGAAGGCGGGTCAGGTTTATTTTGCTTTTGGAGCTTGGTTAGTTGCTGCTGTGCCATATTCGCCACGGCGAACATGAGGTTTCATCGCTGTGAACCTCTCCCAAGAGTTCGTTCTTGTCTATTTTGAAATTTAGCCACGGTAAACTGTGAATTGCACCGTGGCGAACTTCTCCAAAGCTATCTCCTCATATTCTTGTTCAAAATTCCTGAAATGAAATAGCAAATATTTGAAGTATCATTTGCTCATAATGGAAGTTAAGCATAATTGTATCATTATTCATGGCAGATGCATCCAAAATTACACTAATCCAATTTAACAACTCTAAATCTCAAATTAAGTACAAAAAGGGTTATGAAGGACTAAAATTGAATCAAAAACCCTAGAAATCCAAGTACAAAAATGGTATAAATAAGGTTCAATCAAATTTCCCCACACTTAAACCTTTTTACTCCTGGACAAAGCTTTTCAAAAACTTTAAAATGATCAATGCACCAAGAATGTATCCTCATAAGTCTAGGACTACAGAATTTGGTAAAAACATTCATCAAGAAATTAACAAGGATAATGGCAGAGACACTAGTAAATTAATCCCTGAGAGAGTTCAATTCAAGAGACTGAATAACGGAGACTTCCTCTCAAAAGGTAGAAATGTTTCTCTCTCAATTCACTTTGTAAGGATAATTTCACTCATGGTCTGCTTAATCAAATCTCTACCATATGCTTATAATTATTCTACCTCTCTACCACAAGATCAATATAATGTGAATCAAGAAGACTTTAGGGTTTAAGATGGATTATGGGGGTTGTAAATAATGATGTGAAATGATGGAAAGAAATCCTTGAATACACAGCACCACAGGAATCTAATCATATCAATACCTTTGCAAGACTTTAGAGAAATTCGCATCACACATTATAGTACTCTTCTCTTTATTTTTTTTATATATATGTTTTTTTGAAGATAAATAAATATGAACCACAATTTGATCAGAATATGCTTGCATATATAAAAAGAATGTAGTTCCCAAATGCTGGTTTTCAAGGGTGAATGGCTCAAAATGGGTGACAATGGTTAAGTTATGAAGGGTTTGTGTTTAGGCAAATTGAAAGGTTTTGAAATGAAGGCCCCTATCCTTTTCACAGAATATTTAATCATAAAGCTTTGATTAAGAATCAAGACAATTTCTAGAGAGATTACAAATCAAGACAGACCCTCACTAATAAAATGAAATTATACCCAATTATCCTAACTGTTGGAAATTGTGCCCTATGGCTAATCATTGTACATCGCACATTATTTATTTTAATGAATTTTCCCCATTTAATTATCATAAACTTTGCATGTTTATTATGATAATTGCATCCATGGGCAAATTATGAATATTATCCTAAATGTCCCTGGTCAGTTATTTATGTGGGAACAAAGATAAAGCAAAACCAGTATGAATTTGATAAGGTATGGAGATACAAGTCAAAGTTATAGGGACTTGTTAGAGTACAAGGTGCTGGACCGATCCGCTATGAGAAAGATACATGGATTAAGTCATTAGCTTATCTCATATGTAATCACGTCACAATGCCCTTCGACCTGAGATCATCATATGGAGGAATGTGAGTCCCTCGATGAGTGAGTCTGAGAAATGTATGGCCATGCTGTAACGAAAAGGGGCTTTTCATTTCTTTGATCAGACCACTCAAGGATCGAGAAAGTAATGGTCGGGAATAGGAGGATGACGTCATCCATGCCTCATCCTTGACCGAGATATCGCGTGACAAAAGGGATGTGACGTGGTTGCATAAAAGGTTACGTCATGTTAACGATCCTCATATGATTTGGGTAGTTGTAATGTCTTGCTAGAGACTGCTTGCGACTTGTGAGCTTATGGTGAGATTAGCCCACTGCCAACTTTATATGGGCCTACAGGGTCGCACACAAGAATAGCCCAACATAAGCTTTATTTTTAAGGTTTATTCAAATTTTAAATATATGTGTATATATGTTGAATTTTGAAATTGCACAATATTATGTAAATAATATTTGTGTGTTAGTTTAATTTATTTGAAAAATTAAATAACTAGCATTAATTTTATTTATATAAAGATAAATTAAATCTGTTGGCTCATTATTTGGATTGATTAAATGGATATGATTTGATCAGATCAATTTGATCCAAATTAAGATTGCAAAAATTTGAATTTCGCATTTTGAATTTCAAATTTTGAATTTCAAGATTAGATCTTGAATATCCTTTTGAAATTCGAATTTCAAGATTAAATCTAGAATATTCTTTTGAAATCCGAATTTCAAGATTAGATTTAGAATATCTTTTGAAATTCGAATTTCAAGATTAGATCTAGAATATCCTTTTGAAATTAAAATTCGAATTTTTTAAGATTAATAAAAGATTAATCCTTGATTATGATCCACTGTATGAGCTTTATAAATATAAGTGCTCGTGAACAGAAGAGGCATCCTATTCTAAATTTGAATTCGCTCTTAAGCCACGAAACCTTAGAGAGAGAGTGAAACAAAGAGGCGCTAGCACGCTGCTATTATTGGAGACTGTTCGCGTGGATACCGGTAGAGGGAGGCGATTGAAAGAACGTTGGCTCCTTGTGATCGGTAGCAAGAGCGTGGAAGGTTGTTGAGTTTGAAGAGACCCAGACGCAAAGGAAGGGACAACTCAAAATGCAAAAGGTACGCCTTCATCTCCTCGATCTAATTCCAACACTAACGATAAGGCTAACATCTCAATTAAACAGTCTCAAGAATTAAAAAAGCAAAGCGACAATTTAAAATTGCATCTACACTTATCATTTGCTAATAACTCGAAAAAACACAATTAACCAAGAACTTTTATCCTTTAAAATCATGCATCAACTTCCCAATGCATTGTCCTTAAAAATCATGGTTTCATAAGTTTGCTCAGGAGTAATAAAGGCATAAAGGTAGGATGAACCTTTTATTTAACAGCTCAAAACCTAATTTTTTTAAATTAAATTAAATTGCACTGAAGTTTTACCTCGGCGAACCACACCCGAGAGGGTGTTTCTATGTGCAAGTGGTTTCGCCGCAGCGTAACATAAGATGGTCATGGCGAAACACACCAGAGAGGTGAATTGCCTTATTTAGATTACTTTCGCAGCGGCGAAAACTACCCGAGGGCAAAATTGCAGTTCAAAACCTCTGGAAAATCAAAAAGTTTCGACAAAATTTTAAACTTGAAAATTTCCAAAGTTTTTAGCAAAATAGCCCAACATTTAACCTTCAAAAATTTTTGTTGCATTTTAAAATTAAGGTGTTGCTTGGAAAACTTAAATTATAAATCTCCTCCCCCTACTTAAATCAAACACATCCGAAATGATCAAGATGGAATTTATCCCTCGCATTAGTTGAGAGATATTACTGGGCCCTTCGATGAGTGAGTCTGAGAAAAGTACGGTCTTACTGTAATGAAAAGGAGTTTTTGTTTCTTTGATTAAACTACTCAAGGATTGAGAAAGTAATTATTATGAATAGGAGGATGATGTCATCCATGCCTCATCCTTAACCAATATATCGTGTGACAAAAGGGACATGATGTGATTGCATGAAAGGTTGCATCGTGTTAATGATCCCCATATGATTTAGGTAGTCATAATGTCTTAGTAGAGACCGCTTGCGACTTGTGGGTTAATGTTGAGTTTAGCCAACTGCCAACTTCATATGGTCCTACAGGATTGTACGCAAGAACAGCCTAACATGAGCTTTAATTCTAGGGTTTATTCGAATTATATATATAAATTTGAAATGACAATAATATTATATGTTATTATTTAATTTATTTAATAAATTAAATAAATAACATTAATATTCAGATTTAATTTATAAAGATAAATTAAATTTATTGGCTCGCTATTTGGATTAACTATATGGATATGATTTCATCAAATTAGATTAATCCAAATCAGAATTGTAAAATTTGAATTTCAAATTTTGAATTTTGAATTTCAAATTTCAAGATTAATAAAGATTAATCTTGAGTATCTTTTGAATTTTGAATTTCGAGATTAATAAATATTGACCTTAGATATCTTTTTAAAATTCAAATTTCAAGATTAATAAAGATTAATCTTGAATATCCTTTTGAAAATCCAAATTTCAAGATTAATAAAGATTAATCTTGAATATCTTTTTCAAATTTGAATTTCAAGATCAATAAAGATTGATCTTGAATATCTTTTGAGATATGTATTTGAATTTTAAAGATTAATCACGGATTCTAGAAGCTCACCATGAGTTCTATAAATATTAGGACTCATGAGCATGAGAAGTATTCCATTTGAATCTGACTGTGAGACACAGGAACCCTAGAAAGAGAGAGAAAGTGAGATGTGAGAGGTGCTAGCATGCTGCAATTGTTGGAAACTATTCGCGTGGATACCGGTAGAGGGAGATGATCAAAAATGTCGGCTCCTCATGATTAGAATCAAGAACACGGGAGTCATGGAATCTAAAGAGATCCAAACATAAGAGACGATTCAAATTCGAAAGGCAAAAGGTATGACTCTTTCTCCTCAATCTAAACACATTTGACATATCCATACAAAATTCTTCTTGTATGGGAAGAAGTATTTGATGCTAAACATTACATGGGAACTGATTAAGAAGGAAGAATATGTGCTTATATGAAAGAAAAGTTTGAAAAATCACATTGTTCCTATGCATGGTATTTTCGACTAGACCAAGAACAAAGGGAAAGAATGAGTTTTTGATGATTTTGATGCTTCCGTTGGATTTTATAATAAAAAATTGTGTAGGGTAGAAGAAAGAGATAATGTACAGCACTGGGTTAGCATGTTTTGTAAGCATAACTCACCTCTATTGAAGGAAATAATGATCATTGTTTTTTTAAAAAAATATAGATATAATGGTCATTTTTGAAAAAGGTAGGGACATAATGGTTATTTTTGAAAAGACATATACAAAATGGTCATTTTTAGAAAAGATAAGGGCATTTTGGTCACACTTTGACCAAAATGCCCTTGGGCCTTTTTCATAATTACCAAAATGCCTTTGGTCTTTTCTCAATTTCTTGACCTTATCTTCAAATTTGCGTGAAATAACACTGTTCATTTGGTCATTTTTCAATTTTCCTTTATCTCTAAGGAAGCAAACATAACTTATTTATACAGTCTATTCACTGGGCTTACTCCTTTCTGCTGCTTCTATAGTCTATTAGACCCACTAAGTAATTGCATTGTGTTGGAATTAGTCTGATGGAATATTATTCCAATTCTCAGCCACCTCTAAGTTTGTTTCCATATTCTAAGTGATACCCTGTGAGAGGTTGTGCTATCAAAGCATTTTATCTAATCCTTTACCTCTAAGCATCATATTATCTTATTCCCAGTAAGCTCATAATGCATATTAGGTCTAATTGGGTCGATTTCTTCTTAAACTAATATCTAGATGGCTGAGTCACATCAACACTTCCTTTATTCAACTTCATATTCAATCATGTATGATCCATGATATGTTAATACAATTTCTAGCACAAATCCAACACAATACAATCCATACTCCAATCATAATCATTTCAAACACTAAACAAGAGCAAGCAATTCAAATCTTAGCAGGAACCGCTAAGAACCATGCTCTGATACCACCAAATTTGACACATCTTACTACTTCTCTTTAACCTCATTAGAGACTAACAAGTGAATTTGAAAAATTGCTAACCGAGTAATTGTTCACTAGTCACTATTTACTTGGTAAATTCCAAATTTTTGGCCAACTTTGAAAATTCATAACTAAATGTAGAAAAATCAAAATCTAGTGATTTAAGTCTCTAATTGAAGAGAATCAAGTTATCTACGACCAAAAAAATACTCATTTGTCTAATTTCACAACCAATTATTTCAGAAAATCTTGTGAAATACTACTGTTCATTTGGTCATTTTTCAATTTTCCAAGATTTTCTTTTAACTTTGGAAGACTATAACTTTGTATCTAGATATCCAATTTAGCAAACTTTGGCTCTTTTTAAAGCTTAGGATGTGTCGTATTTTTCTTAAAAATTTTATATAAATTGGACTTCAATCACTATTTTTCCCTACTACTCAAACTTTGCCTCTCATTAAGGGCTTTGGTCCCTTTCGTCCTTTACTTTTTCTAAAATGACCATTTACCCTTATTTTTATTACGCTAGACAATTGGTATTTTTCACTCTTCCTTTCCTTTCCTTTCTTTTCATTCTCTAAGACCATATCTTACCTTGAGCTACCTGTTTAGCCTTTATATTCAGTTACTGAAAACCTAGATGTTACAACCATAAACTTGACCAAATGAACAATAAAATTTATGACACCTATCAGTTTTTTTTGAGCAAGAATGTTGTTAAATAAGTATGTTTCCTATAGAGAATTGAATATTTTTTCACTAGAGACTTTAGTCACTTGATTTAAATTTTTCTAGAATTAGATGTGAATTTTTAAAAGTGGGCCAAAATTTTAAGTTACCAAATGAATAGCAACTTAAGTGGGTATGTTGTAATTGACTAAGATAACTAATTCTAGCATATGCAATGCCCTTAAGTGATCTAGTGAAAGTCTCTAGGGGGTAATAAAATTGAGTTAAGAGATGTGTTACCAAATGTATACTTGATTTTATAAAGTTAAGATAGAAATACTTATTTAAATAGAATAGACTTCATTCGAATAATTTTACCTCATCTGCAAATTTTCCTTTAGAATTAATCTATTCATTCGAATAATTATCAATTAATTCTAATGAAATTTATCATAGCAAAAATTCCAAATTTCTCATTTGAGTTACTTGATGGCCATTCTTGTATATATATCTAAAGTTTATAATTTTGTTATGATTAACATATAATGATCAACAAAAGTGAGTCTGAGACATTGACGGTCCCTTTTGTACTAGTATATAAAGCAAAGAGAAAAGTTTTCCCCTATTTATAAGTCTCATTATTGCATCATTAAATTTTTTATATGAATGCCCCATTTTTCCTTTCATTTATTATTGTAAAAATTTTATAAACAAAGAGAAAACATTAACTTATACAAATTGAAGGGTTTATTCTAGTTACATTAAATTTTAGGATACACTAGTCCACCCTTAATGAATTAGGACCCAAATCCATTTAGGAATAAATACAAATAAAGATTAGTATGGGTCAACAGAGGTAATTCTCCCTCTACGAGGAGTGGGAACTACTAGAAAATCTTATTTTAGTGAGGAAAATCAGTGACGACTTTGAAATTCCTCTCTAAATAGCCCATTTAGTGAGGAATTTAGCGAGGAATAGTAAATTCCTCTCTAATGTCCGAATTAGCGAGAAAAATTAGCAAAAACTTTAATGTTCCTTTCTAAAATGCTCAATTAGTGAGGAATATTATATTTATCTCTAATTTTCTAATTAGTGAGGAAAATTAGTGGCAACTTGGATATTCCTCTCTAAAATACCCAATTAGCAAGGAATTTAGTGAGGAATATCATATTCCTCTCTAATTTTTTTAAATTAATGATGAAAATTTTTTACTGTAATATTGAGTTATTCATATTCATTTTTAACATGAAATTTTAGAGCGATTAAAAAGTTAATATATTGTTTAAGTTTTGGAGGTTTAGCAAAACATGACCACTTTCCCTCTTATTTCAATTTCCCTCTAATTTCAATTTCACACCACTTTCCCTCTTAAATTTCCCTCCTATATTTCAATTTTTTGTTCTAATTTTGGACAGGCTTTTTATCACGATTGACCACTACCAAATCACACTCGACCACTTTACCATCTGAAATCCCCAACCCTAACCCCAGCGAGCAAGCGCCACTCTGTCGTCTGCTTGTCTGCTCGATGACCAATATCTTCGTGGGTTGACAGTCATGACTTGTTGAGACTTCTGCTCGAGCTTGAACACTGCTGGATGCTCGACTTCACGTCTGTCATCTACTGCAGGACGCTCGACTTCTGCTCTTCAAGTCTTCACTCGATTTCAGGTTCGTTTTGCTTCAGCTTCATATGGATTTTGATTTTGCTTATTCCTCTACCACTATTGCTGTTGTTGCTCGGCCTGCTCTTGCTCTCTAATCTGTCTGCTTCATTTCATTATTCTTGCTAGTTTGTTGGTTTCGTTAGCTTGTTATAGGTATTACAAGTTTCAATATCATGTTATTTTCTATGAAACAAAGATAAGACTGGTTTTGTTTGAAAAAACTCTGAAAGGTATAGGCAAACCTCCATATTTGAGAAGGCTATTGAATTCATCAATGAATCACTATTGTGTGTGTTTGGAAACTCTGTTGGGAGAATGGATTTTACAGATTCTGAGACATTTTGTGGATTTTGAGATGGCTTTACGGATTTCAAGATGGTTTTTATGGATTTCGAGATAGTTTTTACAGATTTCAAGATGGTTTTGTCTCGGCTTACGTGCACCATTTTGGCAATGATGTTGCCAAACCAAGAACAAGTGCTCCACCAGGGTCGACGAATCCATCAAGAAGCCAGCCATTAGAGTCTCAAATCACAACAGCGACAGCAGCCACTTCCTCCTCCGAATTAAAGGCACAGTCAGAATCTCTCCCAATCTGTTTGATTGAAAATTGAAATTAACTCTTCAAGTCTTATAATCTGGTTGATTTTGTCAATATAAACATAAAAAAGCATTATGCTTATCATCACATCCTTGTATCTATATATAATTTATATTCCGGTTTATTGGACAAAATTAGTTTAGGTTTATATTAAATAAAAGTCATGCTATAGTTATTAAAGCCGTTGCTTTCACAAACAACTAAATTAAGAGTATATGAGATAAATATTTATAATTGAGAAAATTATATAAATAATTTAAAACGGTTAGCCACTTGAAGGAATTTTATATATGCAACATCATGAAATATCTTGCAGGTACTGAGCGCTTGAAATATTTTTTTTTTCATATTTCAATTTACATTACTTTTGCGGTCTGTTTTTTTTTTTTTGCCCACTACTTTTGCGCTTTGATGCAACATGTACAAAAAAATATTTTAAAGAGGTGAATGCATCTAAAAGTTATTTTAAAATGCTCGATACTTCAAAAAAATTAAATTAAAATACTAAATGCATATGAAAAATATATTAAGAAGTCTATAGAATATTTTATGGTGATGGATGTACATGAAAAAATACAACATGAGTGTTAAAGCTTAACGTAATTAAAATGTGATGATATTGTAAAGTCTTATAGTTTAAAAGAATTTTTTTTTCGCCAGCAAAAGTTTAAAAGAATTGATAATATTAAGTGGCGTGGTTTTATAAAATAATGAAAAATGCATTAAAGAAAGTAAAAATGAAAACATGATGAGAAAAATAAAGGAAAATTGCATTTAGATCCTTCAATAACAAATTAATTATTCTAAAATTTTAATAGATTATTAATAATAAGTTGAGGAATACCATTAAAAAATGAAGTAACTAAAATTAATAAAAAATTTAAAATAATTAATTCATAACTCGTCATTTTAAAATAAGTCGCCCGTAAACAAACATCATTCTAGATATCCGAACCCAAGGCATATTCCTGTAATTATCCCAATAAACCAGGGGCCAAACAATACCACTCTTCTCCTTCATCACGGACCTATAAATACCAGAATCACCCAACTGGTTTTCGCATTCCAAGTTCTCTCATTGATTAAATACTCTTCCTTATCTTCAACATCATCCATGGGTTCTCGCTACGAGGTAGAAATTAAGATCGAATCTGCGAAAAAACTGAAGAATGTGAACTGGCGTCACGGCCCCAATCGCCCATACGCTGTCGTTTGGGTTGATCCCAAGAACAAGTGCTCCACCAGGGTCGACGAATCCGGCGACACTGAAGCCTGTTGGGATGAGACGCTACGGATCCC
>JANTPZ010140781.1:0-20014 GCA_025593235.1 Vachellia pachyceras | reverse complement strand
ATTTTTATTTTGCACCCACTGAGTTTTAATATTTGAACCCACTCAAATTATTTACACTTGTAAGCTTGTTGTCATTTGTTTGAAAATAAAAAATTGCCCCCACTGGTCCAGGGTCCTGGCTCCGCCACTGCACCCGGCTGCCAAATATGCTTCCATTGGAAACCATATATAGAAATGGTTCCTAATCAGAATCCTTAAGGGAAGAACCTCAAGGAGGCCAACAATCATAATGATAATCGAACAACCACAATCAACATGATAAGAAAGAATAGAACCACCACCCCAGTCCAATAAAGAACAATGATTCCAAACACACTGAACAGGCCCATATCTTGCCGGCATAAACACAGTGTATCCATTCACACTGAACAGGCACAAGTCAAGCCTTAAATGAACAGCATGTCCAAACCCATTGAACAGACCAGAGATGATGATTCTAACCTGGCCCACACATAACCATCCCATACTATTAGACACCACAATAACACCATCCAACAAACCACATGACAGTGCCACAACCCGACCAGAACCAATCACATAGAAGGATTCAGCAACCTTAAAATTGGCATTATGACCTTCCAAGCCTTCGCCATTCTGCCTAACAACATTCCAAAACAATCCAACCAATCCAGAGATAGCAACGGTTACCCTCCTAATATGGATAAATGCAATCCTCAGACGAATAAAACACCCAATCACACTACAAGAGCAGAAAAAACTTGCTGCAACCAGCTTCAACACCCTCATAAATATAACATTGCTAAAACAGATGTGTCCAACCACGTACTCAACCAATCTATTCTTTTGAAAACTCACTCCCGAAACAAATATGTAAGCAGATATTTGAGCATTGAGAATATTACTTACCACCTGATCCCTAGTATTCAAATTTCGATTCACTGAACTCCACTGCACCACTTCGTTCCACCACAATCTTCCCGTGGATTGAAATACCAAACTTCCATCAAAATTCCCCTGCAAAAAGGACCCAGCACTAATTAATCCTTGAAGTTGTGCATCTCCTTCTCCAACAACAGCCCCTTCATCGACATTATCTGCATTAGTCACCATCACAGCCAAGGCTACCAACAGACAGGCACTGGCAGAGGCAGCTTCAACCGTTTTACAGAGAAGGCACTGGAAACTGAGAGATAACCGTAGACGCAAAAGCAAAAAACCATAGGTCCCAAATTTTCTGGCAACGACAAAATACAGATAGTCCACCCCTGGTCCTTGGCCGAGCTTCGCAAAGATTTCCACCCATAACCCTAGGGGCACCCATCGGAGATCGCAATCCGAGAACATCGTCGCCCCAGAGCAGAGCCTGCCTACCTCAAATCGCCAAACACCTTCGTCTCTATATTCGCCCCCATCAGGTAAAATCTTCATATCCCAGATCTTCAAGATCCACACCATAGAAAAATCAACCACGAAAACAACCATAAAAAGGAAATCGATCGACCAAGGATGATGACGATGAACGAAGACCAGATCGATTACTCACACCTAGCTCGACAAACCGAGAAAACAAAATCAAGTAGAAAGGGAAAAAGGAATCCTTACCCTTGGCAGACACCGGATGAGAGACGCCGAACGCCACTCACTTGCAAGCAAAAGCCCTCACAAAGAAGGATGAAAAGCCTCACAGAGGAGGAAGAAACCCTAGCAGAGGGAAGTCGCTTTTTAATTTTTAAAAAGTAAAAATAGTAACTCAGTGGGTAATAATGTGGAAGCAATATGGAAAGGTAGCCAGCACATTGATGCACGGAGGTTAAAAAAAAAAAAAGCCTCCGAATTTGTAGAACCCCTTAAAAGTTGAGCCTTCCCAAAATTGCATCATGATTAAAACAGCATCACCACCACCGAAAGAATTAAAACAAAAGTAACATTTGTTTACAATTAGGTTAGGAATTTCAAGCATTGCCTTGCTCATGTTGAACTATTGTGACACAGAAGAATCTGTAATTTGTTGTCTTCTCTTATGTTATCTTTGCCTTCCAATTTGTAGAACCCATCTTTGATTACGAAATGATTAGCAACTCTTATGTTATTCTTCTCGTTATTTGAGCTTCGTTAGTTTCAAATTCATTTTGTAAAATATCTTTATTTGCTTTTCTGAAAAACTTTAATTTATTTGTTTGTGTTTATTGATTAATTAATATTATAATAATAGTATCATGTTATAAGGTCGTGTTTGACTCTGCTTTTAATATTTTATTTTTAGAATAGTCTTATAAAATTGTTTGAATAATTATTCTAAAAAATCATATTTGAAAAGGAATAAAATAAAAACTTGTTTGGAAGAATCGTTCTTAATTAAAATCAAATTTGGTATGCATGGAGCATGCTCAAGAGTGCGTTAAAGAAAGATAGAGCTCTCCGCTTATTACCAAATTTTACAGAAAAAGAAAATATATATAGATATAAAAGTTGTTCTTGTTTTTTTTAAAAACAATTAAATAAAAATTAATTAATAAAATATTATTTTTTTAATATAACAAAAAACAAACAAGGCCTAAATTCCAAGGGTTGAATATTAAATATATATCAAAAGAGTAAAAAAAATTAAAAGGAGAGCAAGAGGAGAGGGGAAGTGAAAAGAAGAGAAGCCAAGCCATGCTCAAAAAAAAGAAAACGAAAAAGATACAACTCAAAACACAATTCTTGAACTTGGGCTCTTCTCTTAAACTCACTCTTCTCCCAACACTAAAAACATTTGGCTTAATTATTTGTATTAGGTTTTGCAGTCCCGAAACGACACTGCAGAACTTGAACAACCACATAATGATAACAACACATATAGAAGAAATACCAAGAGATTGATGTGGTAGATTTCAGTGTTTGGGTGGGCGTGGAGACGCGTAGCTCAGGCTTTTTCCAATGACATTGAGGTTCTTGTTGCTTCCCTTTGATGAATTGCCTTTGTTGTTGTTGGAGGAGGAGGAATCTGTAGACCCATATACATTACTACAAAAAGTACTTTTTACACCCTATTTTTAACCCAATTGGCACCCTTTGTCAGGGGGAGTATATGTGAGGGGAGTAGAAAGGTAGGGCCTACAGCACCCTATATTATAAAAGGCGCTATAGATAACTTTACGGCACCCTATCTTAAAATATAAGGCGTCATAACCTTACGGCGCCCTATCTTTCAAGATAGCGCGCCGTAAGGTATTTTTTTAAAGTTGATATTTGAAAAATAGGGCGTCCTGATAGTGTGAGAGATCCAATCATAGAGGACTCTATCACCGCCACTCTCACTCTAGAATCATCGACATATAAGAATCGCATGTGCAATTATATTCGCAAGCAACAAGCAAAGGCAATTTTCCCAAGTCAACCTTCAGAAGGTTGCAGAAGGGAATGGCAATTTTCCCATAGTTCACTGCAAAAGGACATGTGGGTGCACGTGAAAAGGCAGACAATTACCTGCGTCCTTGTTCTCAGAAAGTAGAAAAACCCAAGTCGCATATTTTTTCATGGAGAAAAAGAAGAAAAGAAATAATCAACCTTACCTTAACATTTGCCTTGGCCAGTAAATGGTACAGACTTGCCGTCTCCTTACTACATAATCTCAGTCCCCACCGGATCAACAGAGTAATGAAGAGAAAATGCTTTCTGGGTGATAGGCTGGAACTTAGACAGCCACATCTATTTGGCAAATTGAAACAAAGTTTAGATTCTTCATGATATCGTTAAAATTACAGAGGCTGATATTACTTCAGTTTTTTAAATTATCAATTAGCTTCAACAAACTAATTTGAATGCAAAAGTTCATTTAAAGGAAAGTTGGAAAGAAGCTCAAGGAGAAAAGTCAAGAATTCAAAATTGCAAAAACTAGAATTTCATGCTATACTGGGAAAGAAACGATAGCCAAAACCCAAACAAAATTCAGAACTCTATTATATACCAACAATGAATAATCTTTTAGTTTTTCATAGCTCAGGAAAAGACTGTATAAAAAAGTAGAATCCGTGAAAAGAACACAACAACGTTCTAATTGGTGGAGGAAGCAGAGAATAGCACCTGGTGCTGCTGTCTCTCCAGATCTCGTCTCTCTGTTGGTGGTGCAGAACAGGGAATGGAAGTGGCGCTGGTATGGAGATCTCGTCTCGTCTCTCCAGATCTCGTCTCTCTACGGCAATGAGGTATGGAGATGGCTGGACAAAGCAGAACAGGGAATGGAAGTGGCGCTGGTCGAGAGAGAAAGCAGAGAGGATCAGTGGCGGCTGGAGTTTTTGGAATGGAGGACGTCGTGTGTGCTGGCTGTGCTAAGAGGAAAAGGTGATTTTAGCCCTTTTGGCGCCCTACATTGATGTAGGGCGCCAAAGGGTGGCTTTGACGCCCCACACTGTCGTAGCCTCTCAATAGGGAAAGAATGAAATTTCAAACACCAAATAGCAAACTATATATATTGTCTGCAGGCAAAGATTCTATTCGAGCGCCTGTGAGCTCACATTAACGAAGGCTTATATGTGTTGGAACCATATATATAGGCCTCATTCATGTTGGATCAATCAAAGAAGGTAAAAGCATAAAGGAAGTTAATGGAGAATGAAGAATAAGCAGAGAAACTAGGATCTCGTTCCAATGAATATATATGAATGAATGCAGTAGGGTTTCTGGGAACTGAAGGATTAATATAATGGAGACGGTATGTATGTTCACCTGCAGGTGACGCCGATCGACGACTATTACTTCGGAACTTGTTCGATCGCCCTGTGAGACGAAGAACTAATTAATCTGCAGATTGATATATATAATATAATATGTATATATTCTCAAACCTATATGTGATACATAGAGCAGTTTGAAAAGATGACGTGGCAACCAACCACTGGCTTATTTATTAATGTGCTTGTTTGGCAGAGCGGTTGTAAAAGCCAAATGCACGTTCAACGGTGTTTTTTGCAAAACGAAATAATATCCTTCACATATTTACCTCGACTTCCATAAAAGTACTTTTCTACCGCGTTCCCAAACGAGCACAATATATATAGACATATAGACTCATATTTTTAAATATGTTAATTTAACAAAAATATTATGTGAATTTGATACTCGTAGTTCAGTTTCTTCCTTAAATAAGTGTGTCTTACATTAAAATTGATTGAGGAAAAGCGAGAAAAAGGCCACATCTATCATTATGCAGTGATGGTGGGTCAAGAAATCAAACGATCACTCAAATCTCAGCTCTTTTTGAAAGCACCGACAGCAGAAGGAATAATCATCGATCAAGATCTGCAGCCATAAGTTTAAGATCATTAATAATCGGAATCTTTTTCTTTTTCTGAAAGTGTGTTTGAAGTAGCAATGAGAAACAACAGAAGGCTTGCATGCGTTCTGATATATGTGCAAGTATCGATAGAAGCAATAAAGTTCCAAAGGAGAGGAGTAGAGAATCTGGCTTTGGCAGATTGCTCAACTTATTAAATTTCAGCAATTTGCCAAAGCCAGATTGCATGTCTGGAGACTGATTGATATGAATGTTTTATTCGGTTATGAATAATCCATAAGTCATCACTTTATTAAATTTTTCATATGGACATTCAATTTACCTTATTTATTATGTGTTGACTTTGCTCTCATGTAATGTAATGGATATTAAAGAATGATAAAATTTGAAAGTTGTTCAATTTTAAAGTAAAGTTAACGTGATTTAGGGTTTTCCTTGATATACCTTAAGCATGCTGAAAACAACTTTTAAATATGGTATGTATGCGCTCCTTGTTTTACTTTGATTGCACATATAGATACCTTCAATTATTTTGTCTTCTCTAATTGGGATATGCAGACCATTCCACTTTATCTTTGAGTAGGATTCTTGAGTTATTCTCTTTATATTTTATATTTCATTTCTACCAACTAGAATTAAAAAAAAAAACCTTAAATCTTTTATTAACTCTATCTTAAAATTAACTTTCCAAATAAAACACTCCCCCTACCTTATTACTTATAGATAGGACTGAATGAGTACTACTTTATTTAATACAAATATGAAAGATCAAATGTTGCCCTTATGTTTTACCTTGAATTTTAAATTGATATACAATAGAATCGTGATACATACATAAATACATCCATATTAAGTTGCTTGTTATCGATAGAATCTGGTTATGTTTCAAAAGTGAGTCTCCATAATTTGTAGTCATTATGTTAGACTTTTAGTTTGAGAATAGCGGGGAGAGAGGGAGAGGGGGGGAGATTGGTTGAAGGAATGAGATGTGAATCAGAATGAAGAAAGTTAAGAGGCCTCTTCCCCTAATTACGGAAATGGAGAATTGCCTCAGGGGAGAAGAAGAGACCGGAAGGTAGGAGGATCCAATTTTTTGCATTTTGTTTATGATATAGCATTATATTGCGTTTATAGTAACTGTGTGATCATTAATACAAAAATTAATTGATTCTTTTTTTAAATAATACAAGCTAAAAAAATTTCATAGCATTAAACTACAAGGCCTATTGACATTTTCCCAATTTTTAATAAAAAATAAAATGGATTAGGTTAGGATCTCACAAGTGCAAGGGTATGCTTCTGGCTCAAAGAGTCATTGAATAAATGTTTAGGGCTTGTTTGGATAGTCCGTTGGGAGAATGATCATAGATTTCAAGGTAAATATGTGAAAAAAATTTTGTTTCGGTAAGCGCAGGAATGGCTTTTGGGGAGGCAAACGGCCTCCCCAAACAAGCCCTATATATTGCCCGACTAACAGGGTTTTTATATCAGCAAAAAAATTTTAACTCATTGGCTTTGTTTGGTAAGGCCGTTGGGAAAACGGACACAGATTCCGAGGTACTTTATGTGAGAGGAATTTTGTCTCGGTAAGAGTGTCCGTTGGCCAAACGGCCAAACCAAACGCAGCTATTATCTTGTTTGTTAAGATTTATGAGCAAACTCCATATCAATTAGACTAACCTTTGTAGGCATTTTCCCAGAATTTTTCAGCACAGAGAAAGGCCCAAATTAAGAAAGGTGCAAGGAAGGAAAGGAAGAGAATACATGGGCCACTTTTCGGGCCCAAATATTTATTATTGATCCAGATGTCATGCCAGTGTGGGCCTTAAGGGAAGTTAGGCTATACCAAGCCCAATTAACAATGGAAGGAAGTTAAGGCAAGTTTGGTAAATAGGATTCATTTTAACTCAAAAATATTAACAACTGATGCAAATAGGCGCTATAAACATTATAAAATTCTTCACATGTGTATATATATATATAATAAAATAGGGATTCATTGGAGATAAACATATAATAAATTTAAGTCCCTTAACAAATTTATCAATAAATATCACTTTAATTCTCGCTTTGAAGTATGACGAAGAGAATGAAAAAAGGAAAAGAAGTATTAAAAGTATTTGTGTTATTGGTGTTCTACACAATAGGAAAAGGAAACAAGTTTTCCAGACGATAATAGACGTAGAAAAATCCAAAAAGAAGCATGGTACGAGGAGAAGGCAGCTCGATAAGTTTCATTAAATTTTATGGAATTGTGTATAAAGTTACTTGTTACTGGTGTAAAGGATTTATTTCCAATTCTAGCTATTTTTTTTAAATAAAGCAGGAGAAATGTGAGAATTGACTCACATCTTTAATATAGCTTACAAATGGATATATTAATGTGTAATGGGAGTATCTAGTACAGTTAAATTTTAAATGGTATAAATTAGACACATTCTTTTAAAAATGATACAAGACCCCTTAAAATTAAATAAAAATAAGATGAATGATTAAATAATTTAAAATCTTACAATTTGTTTATTTATTTATGACTTTAGGCGAACTCACGTGCAAGCCTTGATCCTATTGGGTGTCTGATGATCAGTGCGGGCCCCACATGCTCCCGCTAGAAAACGGTTGTCCAACAAAATAGCAATACTATCGGCACACTTGGTTGACTTATTTTATGGGTTGGGTTACGTGGAATATAACATTACAGTCAAACGTGCGGCGCGTGTTTGCTGTTAAGCAAACGCCAAAAACAAGCCAATTAATAATAGCAAAGGAAAAGATTAATTAAACAAAATAAGTATGTTTATTATTTCTTTTTTATAATTAGACATACAACTACCTTCAATTTTAATTTTCAAGAACAAAAGGGTATTATAGTCTCCTAACACCGTTAAAAAAATACTAATAAGGCTTATAAATCTTAGTGGAGATTTTATAAAGTGTAGATCTACTTTATGATGTGTTCATTATCTTGCAGTTAGATATAAAAAACTTTTTCCTTTATTTTATACACACGAAATAACTTAAAATATGTTAATCTAGGTAATCACCTAGTGGGAGGAAATTGAGGAGGGTTGGCTGGTTCATGCACGCAAATTTTGCCTAAAGTAAATTTAATGGGGCATAAGATGAACATAAAGTCAAAATTAAAGTAAAGGAATTAAACCACAAAGTCTGGTAATGGGAATGCTAGCTGTCGTTTAAAGGGCATGGCTTTAAACCACAAAGACATGAGGTAGCGAGCAGCAATTTAACAAGAGAGACAGCGACGTCACACTACGTAAGCCTAAATGCTTGCGGTGGCTGCCTCCCACCTAACCCCCCATAAAAAAAAGAAAAAACCAAAGCGGAGATTCCCATTAAATAACGTACTAACCAACAAAACAGATATCCGAGGTGGAGGGACACGAGTGGGAGTAATAAATTACGTACTAGTCAAGAAAATGACAGACGTTGGTTAGTCGGCAATGTCGGGGATATGATTGGGCGGAAGTGAAAAGAAGAGGAAAAATGGGACAACGTACGTTGTCCATTTGAAATGCTACTGAAGTCCCTTTTCAAAGTTGTGGGATCCATCTTATCCGTAAATAACACGTTCACCATTCATGGCTGGCTCATAGCAAACGAAAAGATTAAAGAAACTAATATATTTATTATTCCTTTTTGAATTAACTTTTGTTATTTATAAACTAATAAGTAAGAATTTTGACATTAAAATTAAAAGTCTTAAAAATTTAATTACTTTATTAAATTAGTCTTCAAAATTGAACAAGTTTCAATATTTAATTTCTTATTGTTTCAAATTTCTTATGCTTTCTCTCAAGAAAATCATCTCGAGTACGTAAAAAGTTAATTAAAAAAGAGTAAGAGAAGTGTTTTTCCCACATAAAATAAAACAAATATAAATATAGAGAAATTATTTGGAGATAACTTGTCCCAACAAGGCCAAACAATACTCAAACCCGAATGGCCAAATTTAAAGAAAGAAAACAGAAACTATTCAAAATTACATAATAGTTATGAGGCAGAGACGCATGCATGAGAACGGAGGAACCCCCTTTTCGCTTCACCCAGTGCCATATTTCTCGTCGTAGCCCGCCTGGACCCCAACGTTTTCCGTTTTCCTGGTGCGGCCCTCTGACGAGTTTGCCCCCGCCGCTGCTCTGCCGCCGCTGCCGTTATCATAACCCGCACTTCTTGTAAGAGAGTTTGAATTTCCAGAACTCGTCCCTGCAAATACCAATTCAATCACATATTAGAAATGAAACAATATCAATATTTAAAACAACACACACACGTGTGTGTGTGGGGCTTGGAAGCGGAACAATAATTAAAAGAAGCATGTAAAATAAATGAGAACCAAATGCCATATAGCGCGTGAGTGTGTTTATTGTAAGAAGAGATTCTATTGGAGAAAACAACATATTGCCCACAAAATAAAGGTCATAAATATCGAATTACCCAAATGAGAGTGTTTGTTGGTTTTGTCGCCGTCTAAATGATAACCCGCATTACGTGGAAGAGAGTTTGAATTTTGATAACTCATCCCTGCAAATACCAATTCACTCACTTAATTAGACATGAAAGAATATCAGTATTTAACAATCACGCGCGCGTGGCTTGGAAGCAGAACAATAATTAGAAGATCTCAATGCATGATTCGGTTTCTGCTATTTCAAAACTAAACATGCACTCCCGACGAATACAGATCGCCGGAGGAATTGCACATTCCTCAGCAACTCTGCTTGCTTGGCTTCTGTATCACATAAGCCCATTCAAAATCAGACAAACAACCACTGCCTGATATATATATTATGCAACAATAAAACCTACAACAGATCATATATGAAGAAGCAGTTGGAAGAGGCGAAGGGAAGTCGCAGAAGGAAGAAGGAGACTGACTGAAGAAGTTGTATTGATAGTGAAGAAGAAGGAACTTGTAAATATTGAAAAAGAAGAAAAAGGGGAATGAGGATTTTGCAAAATGATGATTCTGCCGACTCATTCTTTGACCAGCCATTCCCTGATATGTCGTCACCAACCCTCACCCCATCTCTCTGTCATCCGATCGGAGGTGAAGATTGAATTGAATGGCACAGCAGAAACCAGAGCCACGGCCACGGGGAGGCCGAGACGGTGGTGGCTGATGTCCTATGTCAAAACACAGCAGAAACCAGAGACACGGCCACGGAGAGGCCGAGACAGTGGTGGTTGATGTCCTATGTCAAAACACAGCAGAAACCGGAGCCACGGCCACGGAGAGGCCGAGACGGTGGCGGTTAATGTCCTATGTCAAAACCGAGTAGAAACCAGAGCCACGGCCACGGAGAGGCCGAGACGGTGGCGGTTGATGTCCTATGTCAAAAAGAGTAGAAACCAGAGCCACGGCCACGGAGAGGCCGAGACGGTGGTGGTTGATGTCCTATGTCAAAACACAGCAGAAACCAGAGACACGGCCATGGAGAGGCCGAGACGGTGGTGGTTGATGTCCTATGTCAAAACACAGCAGAAACCAGAGCCACGGCCACGGAGAGGCCGAGACGGTGGTGGTTGATGTCCTATGTCAAAACACAGCAGAAACCAGAGCCACGGCCACGGAGAGGCCGAGACGGTGGCGGTTGATGTCCTATGTCAAAACAGAGTAGAAACAGAGCCACGGCCACGGAGAGGCCGAGACGGTGGCGGTTGATGTCCTATGTCAAAAAGAGTAGAAACCAGAGCCACGGCCACGGAGAGGCCGAGACGGTGGCGGTTGATGTCCTAAGTTTCACTCACGACACATGCAACGAACTATTCACGACAAATAAGAATTCCGGCCGCTTTTGTGGACAGCCAATATCGAAACGAACAGGGAGCTGAAACGGGAAAATAAGAGAAGAGGGAATAAAATAAAGAAAATGGAATTATCACAGCAAAATGATAGAAAGAATGCGCGGCGACGCATGAACTGAGAAACCGAAATTGCAGAAAACACACACACACAGATATGAATATATATATTCATTCACCGATCGACAGATTAAAGCAAGAGATCACGATAAGAAAAATGAGGGAAGGGAAAGAGGAAAGATATCAGCGAGGTTATAACAGAATGATGGAAGACGAGGAATGGGGAAATCATCAGAAGAGAGAATATAAATGGATATGAAGAGAGGATAGGAGGATGCTTACTTAAGATGGGAGAGAGACGCAGAGGAAGGTGGAGGTGGAATGAGGGGAGATAGAAGTGCATGGCATGAGTGTGCATTTATAGAGAAGAGGAGCTTACCAAAAAATGGTTTTTTTTGTTTAGTTTTTCATTATATGAGTAATAACGTGGACCAAGGTGTAGTACACGCTTTCACCTGTTCACTAGTGGAGGCGTTCGGATAATATTCACAGCGAAGGAAACCGACCAAAGACTGTAAAAAATATTCTAACCCTTTCACATACAGACAAAACCCATCCCCTCCCTAACTGCTTTGTGGTGGCTCCCACCGACCCACCCACCCAACTGCTTTGACTGCTTCAGGTTCATCAATGCCGTTTGGAAGCATGAACATTGGGTTGCCATTGTTTTTAAGAATAACTTATGAATGTTTTGGTAAATTTTATGGTTTATGCCTTATATTGGGTTGCCATTATATGCATGTTTACTTGGAATAAATTCAAGCCAAAGAAGTTGATTGATTTAATTATGATATAAAAAATGAAGAGAAATTTGTATCGAAAAAATTGAGGCCAAATTTCGGATTTTTTTTTGTGATAAAAAGTTGAATGCTTCCATGTGCTTGCTATTAGTCTTATCGTGCCGACTTATGAGTTGGATAATACACACACACATTTATGACTTGACAGTGACGGCTTTCGAAGTGTGATTTTTTTAAATTGTTTCTGACTTGATTTCCTTGGACGTCTCTTCCACCACTCATTTCCCATTGCATGTTTCCATAACCGGAGAATGACGCGCGCACGGGGCGACGGGCCGCAAAACGGCGCGTGATCCAGAACGGGTGTAAATTACTTACTACTAGTCAAGAAAAAACGACAGACCAGAATTGAAACTTGAAAATTTGACAGCCTTTTCAAAGTTGTGGGTCCATCTTACTTTTTGCAAACTCACATGCGAGCCTTGATCCCATTGGGTGTCTCTCAATCAAAGGCGACAAAAGGAAAGGGAATTTGCGCCTCTCAATCAGCATCAGATCACACACGTCTCTGTCTGGTACGGAACTGAACCGGCCCGCCAAGATGCATCTTAGACAATGGGTCTGTTTGGTAAAGTGGTGAAGAAGTACTTATGGGCTTATTCACATAAGCCGAGACAAATATATGGAGGAGATTGTCTTGTTTTACGGAAAAACACTGTTGAACGTGCTTTTGGGGTGTTGACCGCTTTGCCAAACACCCCCAATATGTAAGATACTGGATCCGTTTGAAAATACAGTAGAGAAGTACTTTTACGCAAGTTGAGGTATATATATGAAGGAAATTATCTCATTTTATGAAAAAATATTTTTAAATGTGTTTTTAGAGAGTAAATAAATCTTTTACAAATAAACACACTAAAACGTTGAAAAACGCATTGTTGAAAAAGTTAATTACGATGATAAGAAATTAACTAGGAAAATAATTGAAATATAAAAAATGCACGAAAACAATATTTTATGATAGTGAATACATTGAAAATATGCTTTAAATATTTATAAAATATTTAAATATTTATACGCTAAATGCCATAAATATTTATAAAATATTACAAGTTACTTAGTAGAGGTAAAATTAAATAAAAATCAAATGAATAATTAATTTAGAATCTTATAATTTGATTAAAAATATATAGTTCTGTATTCCAGTGGTAAAATTATAACCAACAAAAAATCATTACGAAGAGTATAGTTCTTCATTTGAGTTTTTAACCATATTGAATTCAAGCTTTAACAATTTACATGTATTCTTTCCGGAAGACCATGCTTAATATTATATTAATTAGATAACGAACAGTTTCATCAAGATTAATGTATTTATTTATTACTACTTAAGATTGTAGTAGGAGGCTTATAATGTATTAAACATTAAATTTCAATTGTTGATGATTGAATGCAAGGGTAGAAAGTTAGAAAGGGAATGGAAGAGATCCAGAGACAGCTCAAACGCCACGCTTTGGACCTTATCTTGAATAAACACCTTTTGTTTCTGTCAATGGGTTTGTTTGGAATAACGTTTTTAAAACTAAACGCACATTCAACAATATTTTTTCATAAAACGAGATGATCTCCTCCATATTTATCTCGATTTACGTAAAAGTATTTCTCTACCGTATTCCCAAACGGCCACAATGTAGATATCATCTTTAACTTGCACAAGAAAGTGTTTAAACAAACAATATTTTCTACATACAGTTTTATGCACCCGTTACTAAATACTACGTGCCCAATTTTATTTTATCCCTGAGAACGGACGCTTCCACGAGAAAGTGTCGACATTGCCTACTAATTTCTCTTTTGCATTTTAGCATTGGACATGAAAGTTGTTGTTACATTTCTGCCAAAAAGGAAAAAAAAAGTTGCTGTTACATATTGCTGCCTTGAGCCCTCTTCCTACATAAAATTTAAATACTTCATTTATAAATATCATTAAAATCAGTTCGTTGCAATAAATGGTTTTTCAATTTCTCTAAATCGCAGTTTTCAATCATATGCATTGTAACTAAATATTTAAACAAAATTGGTCATATTCTCTGAATTGAAAAGGATGAGACTATGCATTTCAAATAAAATCAATCATTTTATACAAAAAAAAAAACAGAGAGAGATAGATCAGTGCAAACACTTAATAGAATAATAAGTGTATAAGATTAGTACCAACATACTTTAAATAAAATTAAGTAGAATACCTTAAATATTTAGTACTAACGATACCTTAAATAAGATTAAATTAAGTGAATAATAACTATATTTAAAATAAGGAAGAGCGGGCTGTAAAAGAGTCAAGAAAATGACAGACCAGCTTATTGGAATTTCTTGATGTCATATTATATTCAATATTCAACATTGTCTTATTATGAAAAGAAAATCGATAAAACACTCGATCTGGGAAAATATTTATTTCCTTTTTTGAACGTGATGTATTATTAGTTGGGAGAAACCACATTACGTACTACTATTATACTATCGATCAATCACTACCAGAAAAATATCATTTAACGACGGATTTATGTGGCTAAAACGAGAGTCGTTAATATTTTCCGTCGTTAAATGAAAATTTTCTGATAATAAATAACCATTTAACAATGGATTTTTTCTTGGTTTCAAAACCGACTGAATTGATTTGGTCGCTTCATTAATATTAAATCAATAACAGATTTTTTTTCGAAGTGATATTGAAGATTTTTTAGGTAAAAAAATAACATTATATAGTCGAAATTTTTAATAGCGTATTCTTGAGATTATTTGCCTTCTCTCTTTTCTGACTAGCTACCTCTTCTGCATAAGAATATAATTAAATTATCTGAATTTTTTAATTTTAATGAAATTACATATTTTTTTAAAAAAAATCACATAAATTTATTCTAAAACAAAAAATATACAAATTTTTTTATTTGTTTAAAATCATGTGTATTTTATTTTTATTTTACAAACTATACAAACTTTCTTTAACATATATAATAGATTATAAAATATATCCAATCCTATGAAAATTATATCATTTTATTTTTAATTAACATATCTATGCAAGTTTTAAAAATTGAGGAAAATTTTATCTAATTTAGTGAAAGTAAAAAATTTAGGTATTTGTTTGTTAAAATAAATGTGGAGAGGAAGTGGGAGGGAAAAATTGTTCAAATGTCTTCTTTAAGGAAAAATTAATTTTTATAACTTTAACTCACTCACAACCTAATATCTAAAATTTCGATAATCAACTCAGTCATACTTTAAAAAAATAACATTGTATTTTAGGAATTTTTGTTACCGAGTTATTAATATGGAGATTATAAAAATAAATGGTTAAAACATCAAAATGTCGAATTGGATTTTAGAAATTTAAAATTTTAGAAATTAAATAACTAATTTTCCCTTAAAAACATGCACAATCCTTATTATATATATATATATATATATAAACATACACTTGGCCCAGTTTGAGGCGTTTTCGGCTCCCAAATATAAGATCAAGAATGGAAGCATGAATATTGGGTTGCCATTATTTTTAAGAGTAACTCATTAATATTTTACTAAATTTTATGGTGTATGTTTTATTATTGGGTTGTCATGTTTAATTAGAATAATCCAAGCCAAAGAAGTTGGTTGATTTAATTGTGATTTAAAAAATGAAGAGAAATTTGTATCCAGAAAATGGAGGCCAAATTTTTTATTTTTTTTTGTGTGATCCTCATGCTTGTCTAGAAGTTTCGGACGGAGGATTGCTTCGGAACTTGATCTAAATGTGTGTAGAATGTTCTATAGCGTACCAAACCCAACTGCCCACTGGGTCCCACTTCCCGGTTCAGCCGTCTAACCCGACTCCCATATGAAACCGACTCATCCCCTCTGGCACCCACTTTCCACGCAAACAAACTTAGCAATCAAGATTGGAAATCCAAGTTGGTTTCATATTAAAATGCTTAGAGAAGCAGAAGCAGAAGCAGCAGCAGCTGCAGCCAAGTTTGTAATGGGATTTAAAATTGAGATGAGCGTTGATTATTCTACGCCAAAATGCCATTAAATATTTATAAAATATTACAAGTTAGAATCTTATAATTTGATTAAAAAATATATGCAGTTCAGTATTCCAGTGGTAAAATTATGACAAAAAAATCGTTACATAAAGTAGTGTCTCATTTGAGTTTTGAACCATATTGGAATCAAGTTTTGAAAATTTCTATGTATTTATTTATTACTATTTGAGATTGGAGTAGGATGCTTATAATGCATGTATAAGTTGATATTGGACTCGTTTGGGAAGGCGGTAGAGAAGTACTTTTACACAGGTAAAAGTAAATATATGAAAAAAATTATCTTATTTTACTGAAAAATACCATTGAATATATTTTTAGAGAGTAAATAAATTTTTTTAAACAAGCATGTAGTTGCTGTGCTAATGAATCCTTCACCACCTGTGGAAGTGGTTTTTTTAATTAAAAATCAAGGTGGTCACGTCACGGTCAGAATCACTTCACCTGCGTTGAGACCACTTTTTCAGGCCGGCTCATTGAAATTTCTTGAAGTCAAAAAAGCGAAAGAGTGGGCTGCGAGTGCTACTGAAGTCCCTTGAAAATTCGACAGCCTTTTCATTTTCAACGTCATGGGATCCATCTTCGCCGTTAATCACAAGAGACACGTTCTACATTTGTGGCTGATAATGACTAATGTGGAGAGTTTAAACACAAATTCAATAAGCATATAGATAAAATTTATTTTTAAAATACAATTTGACTAAAAATCATCCTCCTAACCATTTTTGAAACGTGTCAGCCAAGTCGAGATTGTTTGGAGCATGCATGGCGACGGTTTAAAAAAAATAAAAAATACTCCCTCGACCGCGTCGGTGAGATAGGTTGGATCAGAAAGGGTGGGTGAGATGTGAATATGTTTTTAATAGTAAGTGAAAAATAAAGATAATAATATATTGTAAGTGAAAAATTTCAACACTTATACATGAAACTGTTTTTAATAGTAGTTACATGATTTATAACAAGAGATAAGAAGATGTATAAATATTATTAATATAAAAATACAATGGTAGAATAAATTTTTATATTAACTCCCCAATTCTGCAGTTTGATGCTTGCACTCATTGGTCATGAGACTGTTTAGCATGTTTTTACTTTTTTAAATAAATCGAGTTAAAACAATAAATTTTTAATTTGATTTTTGAAAAGGTGTTTGTGTGTGGAAAATAACATAACAAGTATTGAGATTGGAAAGAGCAAAGATTTGATAAGTGAAAACATGTCTATATGTCTATATTTGATAAGTGGAAATAACTGTTTTGACTTAAAATAATTTCTTCTAAAAATTAAAATAAAATAAATAATTATTATAACTGATATATGATGCAAGGATATAACGGTAAGAAAAAATATATTTCAACAATGCATTTATCTTTTCACATTTTTATATTCTTATTAGTTATATGATTGACAAGAAAACAAATTCAATTTAAAAAATAATAGTTATTTTTTATTTTTGAAAATGCTACTCATGTGTGGAAAATAATCAAACAAGTTGACTTCAAAAATGGGAATAAGATTTGATCATAATAAAAATAAAGAAATAAATAAAATTTTAAAATGGAAAGTAAATAGATACAATAACAGAAATAACTTCTTAGACAATGAATTAATATTTATTATTGACCCAGATGCCATGCCAGTGTGGGCCTTAAATGAACGTTAGGCTATACAAAGCCCAATTAACGATGGAAGGAAGTTAGGGCAAGTTTGGTAAATAGGATTCATTTTAACTCAAAAATATTCACAACCGATACAAATTCATTTTTACGAGTTGGAGTCAAAACATGGATTTTAGAGAATAGATTTTATGAGAATAACTTTTGCGGATTTTGAAGTAAAACTCAGATTTTGAAAAGCGATTGTGTTTGAAAAGTTTTTGGCTTTTTAACAGAATTTAATGTAAAAAGTTGGTAAGAAATAGGAAAAGGAAAGAAAGAAAAAAGAGGAAAGAGAAGATTTATTACGAAAAAGAGTGTAATTTGATAAGAACATAGTTTTTAAAAATCTAGGTTTTATCTCCAAAATAGTTTTTCTGAACAATGTGAATACTTAGATAAAATCTAGGTTTTGCAACAATATTTTGTTTACAAGAATGAGCTCAAAACATTGATTTTAACATGTAAAGAAATGTTTGGTTTTGGATTCATACTTTATTTTAACATGAGACCCAAATAAGCTTTAATCACTATTAAAAAATGTGCTTATATTTAACATCTTGCATAAAATTATATCCATTAGAAATATTTATGTACTTTAACCAAAAAAAACCAGCTACTAGCAAGAACAATTAGCTAGTAATGGTTATATCAAAGTGCCTTTTAATGAAATACAGTGACTAAAGGAAGTCGTTAAGTCATGTTTGCTTAATATATCAACTCTAGAGTTTTTTTTCCCTCTTTTGATGTGTTCATAACCCATCAACTGGTCACATTTAGGAATTTCATGACTTTCTTGGATTAAATTTCAATCGGCAGCGAATTTTGTGGGGTTGCTCTAATTTACGTGTCATGCCTTTGTTGGATCCTAACTGGTCAGAGGAAGTTGCGTTTACAGTTAGGAGGGGAAGATTTTGGGAGTGTTTGTGAAAGCTTATAAACACTCTAAATACATATTTAACGGTTTTTTTAATAAATTAAGATACTCTCATTTATATATTTATTTCGTAAATCGTAGAAGTAACTCTCTAATATTTTTTCAAATGGGTCATCTTCTCCTGTATAGTGAAAGCGCCAGCCTGTTCCAAGTTACAATCCAACTCCACATTCCATTTCAATGAACGGCCCAGATTTAAGTGGAAATCTGTATTTTCCATTATATTGAGTGCATATGTAAAGGAGTTAATTAGTTTCAAATAAATGTAAACTTTAAAGTTTGGGAAGTGGGAACATATAAATAGCACTTTCACCGAAGATGGTTGGGTGCAGTGGAAGAGAGTGGTTGACGAACGAAGGTTGAAATTATTATTTAGAAAGATACTCAGCTTAGTACTAAACCATACATTGATCTTATAATTAAGTGGGTATATATATATATGTTACTATATATATTCACACCAAACTTTCCTTTTTTTTTCTTATTCAATTTCTTATTCACACCAAACACTAAAATATTTCATTTTACAATCACTAAAATAAACCTAAAAAAATTATCATGCTTTAGCGAACGACGTAAAACATGGGAAAGAGAGGAAACTAGCATTGCCATCTTGAGCGATTGAGTAAAGGGTCTGTTTAGATAAACGGTGGAAAAAGTGAGTTTTCTGTAAAATGTCTTCTAAAAAAGGATTTTGAATAGAAGTTAAAAAGATGTAATGTGATTTATTTTTAAATAAATTTTGGAGAAGTGATTTTTAGTGGTAAATTATTTAAAAAAACATAAATCTTATTAAATAATATATATTATATAATAATATATATATTATATAATCAATTGAACTTAGCCAAGCACTTAATGAACTAAATTTTGAGGTGGCAAAACTATATGACATAATTTTGGACCCAATTAAGAACCAACCTAATATACCCAAACTAGTATGTGTAGGGGTGAGCAACGGGCGGGCGGGGCTGCCCCGGAGGGTAACCCGTGTCCCGCCCGTTGAGGGGAACACGGGTACGGGGCAGTCTGTACCCGTGGTTTAACTCGTTATGACCCGTACCTACGGGTACGGGTCACAATGGGCGGGTAGGCACGGGTAACGGGTTACCCGTCCTCCAAAACCCTCCCCAAGAAATTCAGAGCAAACAATTCAGCAGGCAGCAGCAAACATCTATCGACAAACATTTAAACAAAGGCCAGAATTTCAACACCCAAAACCTTTCCCATTCATTCAATGTCTTCAACATTTTCCAGAAAAACAGAGAAATAACAAAGAGTTAAAGACAGAGGAACGAAAGGCGTGACCGCATGAGGCAAGAAACTTACAAGAAGTGAGAAGGGGTGACGGCTTCATCTTCATGGAGAGATGACGGCATGGAGGAGAGAAGAGGGCATGCATGAGGACGGAAGATGACCGGATGGAGTGCAGGACGCCGACGACTTGAGTCTGGACTTTGGAAAGAAGCCAGACGCTG
>JANTPZ010140779.1:0-11303 GCA_025593235.1 Vachellia pachyceras | reverse complement strand
ATAACCCCTAGGGTTTCATCATCCCAAAATTTACAACAACCATCAAACAACAACAAACTATACACCAACATACTCCTTACAACACAAGGAGTGTTTTCCATATGATTATTGGCTCTAAACCCCACTTTTTCTCACTTTCTCTTGCAAGAACCCTAACTTTGAAACTTCCAAAAGAGAAGACTAATCAAGAAACTAATCCATGGAATTTGTAGAGAAACTTGCAAGGATCATTTTGATGTATAGAAACAAGGGGTAGAAGCTTACACTTTGATTTCTCCAAGCTTTTTCCTCCTCTTCCTTGGGCTAAAATGGCGTCTTCTTTGCTCCCCAAAGCTGCTGGAATGTCATGAATTATGGGCTGAAGAAAAGATGGGATTTGTTGTTTTAATAATTCCCCATTTAATGGAATCAAGGGTTGAGATTTCATCTTATAACTTCAATGAAATCTAATGGTTGAGATGAAGCCACCAAAGAGCCATTTGCTTGCTTCTAATTGGATGATGAAAAGGTGTAATGATGGCTGTCATTAAGGGGGTAAAAATCTGTTTGGGCCTTGGTTACACTAACCAAACCGGTTACCATTCGGTTACTTTTATCGATTGCACTTTTTACCGGTAAACTTAACTTTATTCTGGTAAATCTTTTTCTACTTTTCTGGAGATATTTTCTTTCTCATTCAATCTCCATAATTCCATCTTGAATCCATCAAATTTATTATCCCCAAAATACCCTTTTCTTTTCTCAAATTTTACAGGATTAATCTATCCTGTCCGAAATCCCTGAAAACGTACAATCGGAGAGCAAAATTCTTTTAGGGCCTTGAAAAATACTACATTTTTCACTGATTCTCAAGCCCTTTTCCTTTCTCCAAAATACCCTCTAGATATTTCAAAAATTAATTTTTGAAATAATTATTTTCCGGGGATTTTCGGGTATTTTTCGGGCCTTTTTCCCAATTTTCGGGAAAATCGCCTTAATTGTACACTAGATAATAATTTTATTAAATACTATATAATTCACTGGATTTTCCATATTTTTCTCTAAATTTTTGGAGGGCTCCTTGTACCTTAAATAATTATTTTTCCCTTTTTCGCCCTTCAAAATTATATAAATAAAAATCTAATTTGAATTTGGAAAATCCGTGTTTCATCAGTGCGATCCATAAATAGAGATCTATCTATTGGGCATATGTAAATTTTCTGATATTTTGGTCAACTGGTTGACTTTTTGACTTTGACTTTGTCAAATGACCAAAATGCCCTTCAACTTTCTCTACTTTTTCCAAAATTACCATTTTACCCTTACTTTTGATACTGAAAGACCTTTATGTCCTTGGTCTTTTATTAAATAACATATGGGTCCCTTCCCAGAAGGTCACCTATCCTAGGATTGTTCTAGGGCGAGCACGCTTAACTCTGAAGTTCCTACCAACTTCCATGCACCAGACCAATTCTGATTCTACGACTTCCGGCCTAACTGCATCAACTTTTGCTGCTCTTTCTATCTGTGGGCTCTGACTTGACTTCTAATTACTGGTTTGACCCTTTTTATCTAATGACCATATTGCCCTTGGTCTTTTTACTTAATGACGTTTATGTCCCTGGCTTACATTCTTAGTAATTTCAAAGCCTTGGGACTAAATTGACAAGGGTCTCTTTGGTCCATTGACATCTTCTCTTCCTGTACTTTCATTTCTGGGCCTTGTCTTCTCTCATATCTATGAATTTGGCTTTTGTGCTTATTTACAGAAAATGGTGGATATTACATTGGGTCATATGAAAACCGAATCCCATAAATCTAAGAGTTACATATGATGTAACTGGTAAATGGTTACCTACCTAAATAACTTGAATTTAATGTCTTGCCAAAGCAGAGTTAAGTTTAAGTGAAATATGGATCTTAGCCCACTAATTATATTGAGGGTTATTAATTTAGTGGGAGATTACTAATATGCTTCGCATATTTTGAAATAGTAGAATCATGTCGATCAGTAACACTGCTACACTATCACCGCGATGGATCATTTAGAAGGACAAACTCAATGGAACTAACTTTCTTGATTGGTTTAAGAACTTGAGAATTGTTCTCAAGCACGAAAAGGAAAGGCAAGGGTATTGGAAAGGGTAAAGGCTTTACTGGTAAGACCAAAAGGCTAAACAAACCTGAAACCAAGTCTACGCCTAATAAGGTAATGCCTCCAAAGGATGGAGTATGTTATTTTTGCAATGAACTTGGTCATTGGAAAGAGAATTGCAAACTCTTCCTGGAAGATTTGAAAAAGAAAGGAAGGATACCGGGGCTATCTCTTCAGATATTTATGTTATAGATATTCATTTTTCTACTTCCTCTTCATGGGTATTAGATATTGCATGTGATTCTCACATATGTACGAATGTATAGGATCTTAAGGATAGTAGAAAATTGAAGAAACGGGATGTAGACCTACGCATTGGAAATAGAGCAAGAGTTGCTACTTTAATCATAGGAACTTATGAATTAGTTCTGCCTAGTGGGATATCTTAATAATGGAAATATCTATAACATAACTATCAAAAGTATTAAATCAAATGATTTAAATCCAACCTACCTATGGCATTATCGTCTAGGCTATACAAATGAGAAACACATTTATAAAATCTATTAAGATAGATTTCATAACTCATTTGATTTTGAATCAAGCGACACGTATGGATCTTGTTTATTGGGAAAGATGATTAAGGCACCTTTTACTGGGCATAGTGAGAGGGCCACTGATTTATTGGGCTTCATACATACAGATGTATGTGGACCACTAAATACACCTGCCAGAGGAGGTTACATGTACTTCATTACTTTTATATATGATTTCAGTAGATATAGTTACGTTTATCTAATGAAACATAAATGTGAATCTTTTGAAATGTTCAAGATATACCAAAATGAAGTGAAAAACCAACTTGGCAAGACAATTAAAGCCTTTCGATTTGATCGAAGAGGCGAATATTTGAGTCAAGAGTTTGTTGACCATCTTATGAGTTGTGGGATAATCTCACAACTCACTACTCCAGGAATATCACAATGGAATGGAGTTTTAGAAAGGAGAAATCGAACTTTGTTAGATATGGTTTGATCTATGATAAGTCAAATAGATCTTCCACCTTCCTTTTGGGGTCATGCATTGAAAACAGTTGCGTTCACACTAAATCATGTTCCATCTAAGGCAGTTAAAAAGACACCATATGAGATATGGACTGTGAAGAAAACTAGCTTGTCTTTTCTCAGTATTTGGGGACGTGAGGTCTATGTTAAATAGTAGGCTTCTGATAAGTTATCAAACAAATCCTCAAAATGCCTTTTTGTGGGGTATCCCAAGGAAAGAAAGGGATACTATGTCTATAATTCCACCGAACACAAAGTGTTTGTTGTTCAAAATGGTGTCTTTCTAGAAAGAGAGTTCATCTCTAAAAGAACCAGTGGGAGCAAATTACATCTTGAAGAAGTTTGAGAATCTCAAGACACCATAGAACCACAAATGGAAGACAGAGAAGACTCACAAGATGTTGTTGAGCCTCCTCAAGTAACACAAGACCTACGGAGGTCTGGCAGGTCACGACAACCACCTCAGAGATATGGATTCATGTTACTGGGAGTCATGATGTCTATGTTAAATAGTAGGCTTCTGATAAGTTATCAAACAAATCCTCCAAATGCCTTTTTGTGGGGTATCCCAAAGAAAGAAAGGGATACTATGTCTATAATCCCACCGAACACAAAGTGTTTGTTGTTCAAAATGGTGTCTTTCTAGAAAGAGAGTTCATCTCTAAAAGAACCAGTGGGAGCAAATTACATCTTGAAGAAGTTTGAGAATCTCAAGACACCATAGAACCACAGATGGAAGACAGAGAAGACTCACAAGATGTTGTTGAGCCTCCTCAAGTAACACAAGACCTACGGAGGTCTGGCAGGTCACGACAACCACCTCAGAGATATGGATTTCTGGTTACTGGGAGTCATGATGTGTTGCTCATTGAATACAATGAGACAACTACCTATCAAGAGGCCGTAGCAGGACCAAACTCTGACAAGTGGCTAGATGCCATGAAGTCTGAAATGCAATTCATGTATGATAATCAGGTATGAACCTTGATTAACCTACCTGAAGGTGTAAAAACTATTGGGTGCAAATGGGTTTTAAAGAGAAAACTGGTAAAGTCAATGTCTCAAGGTAAGACTAGTTGCAAAAGGATTCACACAAACTCATGGTGATGACTATGATGAAACATTTTTCCCAGTAGCGATGGCCAAGTCAATCAGAATCCTTCTTACCATTGCATCATATTATGACTATGAAATATGCCAAATGAACATTAAAACTGCTTTCCTTAATGGAAAGCTACTTGAGGATGTGTACATGATACAACCTGAAGGTTTTGTATGTCTAGAGGATTCTGGTAAGTTATACAAGCTTCAACGATCCATTTATAGATTAAAGCAGGCATCATGAAGTTGGAATCATCATTTTGATGAAGTTGTCAAAGAGTTTGGCTTCAATCAAAACATGGATGAACCTTGTGTTTACAAGAAGGTTAGTGGGAGCATGTTGTATTCCTGGTGCTTTATGTGAATGACATCCTGGAAATGACATTCCTACCTTGCAGAGCGTTAAGTCTTGGTTAGGAAAGTCCTTTTCAATGAAAGACTTGGGCAAAGCCACTTACATCCTAGGTATTAGGATCTATAGAGATAGATCCAAGAGGCTTATAGGCTTAAGTTAGAGTACATATATAGACAAATACTGCATAGGTTCAGTATGCAGGATTCAAAGAGAGGGTACATACCTATGTCTCATGGCACCCTTCTTTCAAAGGATCTGTGTTAAAAAATGATGGATCAGAGAGATCGCATGAATAAGATTCCATATGCCTCGGCTATTGGATTTATTATATATGACATATTATGTACTCAACCGGATGTCTCATTCGCCTTGGTATGACTAGTAGATACCAGCAAGATCTAGGTAAGGGTCATTGGACTGCTGTCAAGAATATCCTTAAGTACTTGAGAAGGACCAAGGATCTGTTCTTGGTGTATAGTGGTTTGGATGATAAACTCTGTGTAACTGGTTACACATATGCGAGTTTCCAAACTAACCAAGATAGTTATAGATCGCAGTCAGGATTCTTGTTCCTTTTTAATGGTGGCGCAGTAAGCTGAAAGAGCTCTAAGCAAAGCACAAAAGCTGATTCTGCAATTGAAGCCGAGTATATAGCAGCATCATATATAGCTAAAGAAGCCATTTGGATTAGATAGTTCATTACTAAACTAGGGGTGGTCCCTACCACCTCAAATCCAATAGATTTGTTATGTGATAATAATGGTACTATTGTACAGACAAGCATATACTCAGGCTATTTCACCTTATCATATTAATTAATGATAGAGGTGATATCAAAATATGCAATGTATTTGGAAAAGACAATGTTGCTGATCCTCTTAACAAACTACTTGCACAAACGAAACATGAAAGTCATGTTAGGACAATGGGAATTTGACAAATCAATGATTGTACCTAGTGCAAGTGGGAGGATGTTGGAAATTGTGCCATAGGGGCCAATCATTGTACCTCACACATTATTTATTTTAATGTATTTTCTCCATTTGATTATCATAACTTTTGCATCTTTATTATGATAATTGCATCCATGGGCAAATTATAAATATTGTCCTAAATGTTCCTGGTCGGTTATCTATGTGGGAACAAAGATAAAGTAAGACCAATATGACTTTGATAAGGTATGGAGATACAAGTCAAAGTCATAGGCACTTGTAGGAGTACAAAGTGCTGGACCGACCCACTATGAGAAAGCTGCATGGATTAAGTCATTAGCTTATCTCATATGTAATCACCTCACAATACCCTTTGACCTGAGATCATCATGGATTCCTGCATGAAAGTCACTAAGCTTTGACTTAGTCAAAAGTCACCTTTGACCGGGTGATAATAGAGGCTATAATTGGGCTTAAAGGTTTTCATGTGGAGGAATGTGAGTGATCAAGATGGAATTTGCCCCTCGCATTAGTTGAGGATATTACTGGGCCACTCGATGAGTGGATCTGAGAATTGTACGGGCATACTATAACGAAAAGGAGTTTTCGTTTCTTTGATCAGACTACTCAAGGATCGAGAAAGTAATGGTCGGGAATAGGACGACGATGTTATCCATGCCTCATCCTTGACCGAAATATCGCGTGACAAATGGGAAGTGACGTGGTTGCATAAAAGGTTGCGTTGTGTTGACGATCCCCGTATGATTTGGGTAGTAGTAATATCTTGCTAGAGACCGCTTGTGACTTGTGGGCTTGTGGTGAGATTAGCCCACTGCGAACTTTATATGGGCCTACAGGGTCGCACTCAAGAATAGCCCAACATGAGCTTTATTTCTAGGGTTTATTCGAATTTTAAATCTATGTATATATATGTTGTTAAAATTCGAAGTTGCACAATATTATGTAAATAATATTTGTGTGTGTTAGTTTAATGTTTAATTTATTTGATACATTAAATAACTAGCATTAATTTAATTTATAAAGATAAATTAAATTCATTGGTTTATTATTTGGATTAATTAAATGGATATGATTTGATCAGATCGATTTAATCCAAATTAAGATTGCCAAATTTGAATTTCACATTTTGAATTTCAAATTTTGAATTTCAAGATTAATCAAGATTAGATCTTGAATATATTTTGAAATTCAAATTTCAAGATTAGATCTTGAATGTCTTTTGAAATTCAAATTTCAAGATTAGATCTTGAATATCATTTCAAATTTCGAATTTCAAGATTAATCAAGATTATATCTTGAATATCTTTTGAGATTCAAATTTCAGGATTAGATCTTGAATATATTTTTGAAATTCAAATTTTAAGATTAATAAAAATTAATCTTGAATATCCTTCTGGAAATTCAAATTTTAAGATTAATAAAGATCAATCTTGAATATCTTTTTTAAAATTTGAATTTCAAAATTAATAAAGATTAATCTTAAATATCTTTTCAGATATGAATTCAAATTTTAAAGATTAATTAAAGATTAATCTCAGATTCTAAAAGGCTCTCCATGAGTTCTGAAAATATTAGGATACATGAGCAAGAGGAGCAGAAGAAATTCGAATTTGATTGTAAACCACAGAAACCCTAGAGAGAGTGAAACGTAAGAGGCGGTAGCACGCTGTGATTGTTGAAAACTGTTCGTGTGGATACCAGTAGAGGGAGGCGATCCAAGAAGGTTGGATCTTCGTGATCGGAATCAAGAACACGAAAGGTTGTGGAATCTAAAGAGATTCAGACGTAAAGGAAGGGACAATCTCGAAACGCAAAAGGTACACCTTCATCTCCTCGACATAATTGCCTTTGACAGATCCATATTTGGGATTAGAAAATTTTAAATTCCGCTGTATGTACGTACTAATCCCAACAATAAGGCCCAGAAATAAAAGTACAGAAAGAGAATATGGTAATGGACTAAAGAGACCCTGGTCAATTTAGCCCTAAGGCTTTGAAATTGCTAAGAATGTAAGCTAGGGACATAAATATCATTAAGTATAAAGACTAAGGGCAATATGGTTATTGGATAAAAAGGGTCAAACTAGTAGTCAAAAGTCAAGTTAGAGCCTACAGATAGAAAGCACAGAAACAGTTGATGCTGATGGGCTGGATAACCCAAAGTCAGGTTTGGTTCAGCGAGAGAAATTTTATGAGAACTCCGTAGTTAAGCATGCTCACCCTGGAGTAGTGTAAGAATGGGTGACCCCCTAGGAAGGACCCAAAGGTCATTACACAAAAGACCAGGACGAAAAAGGTTAAGGGAAAATGGGAATTTATGAAAAGTTAGACTGTGAAAGGGCATTTTGGTCATTAAGAGAAAGTGTATCATTTGAAAAGTCAAAGTCAAGGTCAAACTCAAAAAGTCAACCGTTGACCAAAATATCAGAAAAATTCACAGATGCCTAAAAGAAAGAGCAGAATTCACTGATTGACAGAGATTCGACGGATTGTTGAAAATCGGCCTCGAATTCTATTTGTAGAATTTTGAAGATTTCATGGCCGAAAATAATTATTTGAGATATCAAGAGACCTTAATCAGTTGAGTTAAAGGCATGGAAAAATTCAGTGAATTTTATATTATTTAATAAAATTATTGCCCAAGGTACGATTAAGGCGATTTTCCCAAAAATCAGGAAAAAAACCCAAAAATCTCCGAAATGTAATTTATTTCAAAAATTAATTTTAGATAATCTAGAGGGCATTTTGGGAGAAGAAAAAGGGTTAGAGTATCAGTGAAAAATGTAGTAATTTTTGAAGCCCTAAAAATATTTGGCCCTCCGATTTCTCGTTTTCAGGGATTTTAGACATGATAAAATAACCTTGTTAATTTTGAGGAAATGAAGGGGTATTTTGGCGATAATAATTTTACCATATTCAAGAGGAAAATATGGAGATTAAATGAGGAAAAAAATATCTCCAGAAAAGTAGAAAAAGATTTATTGGAATAAAGTTATGTTTACCGGTAAAATGTGTAATCGGTAAAAGTAACCGAAAGGGATCCAGTTTGGCTAACCAAACCATATCTTTAACCCTTAATTACAGCCATCATGAGCCACTTTTAAAGAGCCAATGAGAGCTTAGCAAATGTCTCATATCTGGCTTCATCTTAAACCTTTAAGATTAAACTTAATCACTAAGTTTCAATCTTAACCATCCACATTTATGAGACGTTTTTATAAATTCATTTTCTCTCCTCTTCCACCCCATTTGGCTGACTTGCTTGGGCAGAAAAGAGAGAGCAAGAGGACATAATTTTCACCATGGAGGAGAAGAGAAAAAGCTTCCAAGATTCCAAGGTAAGAGGCTTAGCTACTTAAAGCCATACATGTTCTTGCTCCTTGTTATCTCCTCTACACTTTCCATAGATTGGAATTTTGATTTGATCTCTCTTTCTTAAGTTTGAAACTTAGGGTTCTTGAGAATAAAAGTGAGAAAGAGAGGGATTTAGAGCTATTGGTTGGTTGCAAAAGTCTCCTTGTGTTGAAAGGAGCATTTTGATGTATATATTGTTGTTGTTGAGGCTTGTTTTTTAATTTTGTAAAATTTGAGAATGATGCACTTTTAAGGGGAAATGCTGCCCAAATTTCTACTTGATATGGGAGAGTTAAAATCAAGCTATACCATTCATGAATATGAGTTTGAGATCAAGAGTATGATGGTATAAGTGTTGAAAGTTGAAAAATTCATGTTGATGATTTTGGGGAAGTGTCTCAGCCAGTTCTAGAATTTGGGGAAGGATTGTTCTTTTGATGATTTTGATGCTTCCAATGGATTTAAAATGAGTTTTTGTGTAGGGTAAAAGTGACCACAAGTTTAGGGAAGCATTAGAAAACATGAAAGACTTTTAATGTCTTAAGGCTCATAAAGTTCAAGAGGATGATTTAGGGAGATTCACATTGATTTTTATCATGAAAATGGCTTGTGTTTAATGGCCATAATGTTGTGAATTGTGTAGGCAAGATTTTGGGGAAAGGAATTATTTCCTCAAGTAATGAAGAAAGCATTCAAGCTAAAGGGGAAATTAAGAGGACAAGGTAGCAACACTCCTAACTTTGGCATCTACTTTGCATTGATTATATATATGTGTTAAATGCCATGTTTGTTGTATGAAACTTTGATTGTGTGAAAGCATGACGATTGTTATACAATGATTTCCTTGGCTTGATGAATACATGATTGATTGTTCTTGTTAAATGGCATACGTGTTTTGATGTAATAATCATGCATGTAGATGTATTATTAGAGTGTTTGCTACTGGGATTTCCTTGAAATCTCACCCTTCCCAACTAACCATTTTAGGTACAAGCGCAAGCAAGGGTAAGATCAAGGTTTATGGTGATTGAAGATGGCATGATATTATGAGCTTGATTGTAGAAATTATGAATTAGTTTGAAGTTATGTTGAGGATCGTTGAAGTTATGTAATTATAAACCTTTACTTGGTTAGTAAGTGGATATATGATGATGCATGCATGAGTAAGGGTTTAAATGCTAAGGAATGTTAATGAATTTATCATGCATTGTAAGAGGATAAAACTTAACTAAAAAGAGGCTTTGGCAAATTTTTAAAGAAAAGCTAAAGTTTCAAGTGAAGGGTTCCAAAACCGAAGAATATGCCCTATTTTTGGAATAGTGATGAAAATTAGCAAACAAACTCCGAATGACTTGAAACTTTACATTTAAATACTACATGTTCTAAGCTTTAAAATGAGCCAAATTTTGTTCAATTTGGATTTGTAAATAAGGAGTTATGATTTTCCAAATTTAAGAGAAAAATCTGGAAAATTGGAAAATTACCAAATGAACAGTGATTTTTACGGAATATACTGTATCATATGGGCAAGCTTTGGAACTAGTGAGTATTTTCTCCCTGTCGATCACTTCATAAGCTTCAAATAGAAATTTGAACCACTCTATTTCAATTTTTCTAGGATTAGTTATGATTTTTCAAAATTGGGCCAGAAATCTGGAATATGACCAAGTGAATAGTAACCCGAAAATGAAATTTTCAAGTTCACTTCTTTGGTTGATTTAAGTTATCTAAGGCCCTAAAGTGGTTCAATAGTTATCTAATATGAAACTCATAGGGGAAAATAAGGAGTTTTACAAACCTCCTCCTAATGATATGCCTCTTGCCTTTCTCCTGTTTTGAGGTCACTCTTTAAGCTGATTTAATATATTGAGTCGAAGCTTTAGTCAAACTACATTGATTCTTACTACTCCTTGTGACCCTGCAAACCTCTACTTCATCACTGTTCCTATCGGGTAATTCTTCCCCGTAATGAAAGGCTTTAACCTTTTAATCATTTACTTGTTACTCTACCTTTCATTATTAACTTACTCCTTGTACATGGAGTATCTGATTAGATGGAGGTACTCAGCTAGGTACTGTAATATCCACCTTTTCTGTAAGTCGACAGAGAGACCAAATCGATAGTTATAAGATAAGACAAGGCCCAGAAATAAAAGTACAGAAAAAGGATATGTCAGTGGAATTAATAGACCCTGATCAGATTAGTCCTAAGGCTTTGAGATTTCTAAGAATATAAGCCAAGGACATAAATGTCATTAAGTATAATGACCAAGGGCAGTATGGTCATTTGATAAAAATGGCCAAACCAGTAGTCCAAAGTTAAGTTAGAAGCCACGGATAGAAAGTATGGAAAAAGTTGACGCTGTTGGGCTGAAAGTCGCAGAATCAGATTTGGCCCGGTG
>JANTPZ010140777.1:0-49584 GCA_025593235.1 Vachellia pachyceras | reverse complement strand
TCAAAATCTATATGTCCCTTCAACACCGCATCAAATATACCCTGCTGGGTTTCTGAACTCCAAAAATAATGCCTTCTTAGTGATGGAACGGAGTAAGGAGAAAAATTAAGAGTGTCTGCCATGACATGTACCTGCCCAAAAAGGTGGCACACCACTAAGCAATATGTACAGTATGACACCCGCTGTCCACACATCTGCTTCTGGCCCGTAATGCTTGAGGAGAACCTCAGGAGCAACATAATATGGACTACCAACTACGTCAGTGAAAATTTGTCCTGAAGCAGGTAAGGTTTTTTAGAGTTAATTTTTTTCCTAAAAAAAAACCGTTACAATGCCATAGTCTTCCCAATAATTACCTTGTATCCTCGACCCAAAAAAAAAAAAATAGATGGATAATAATCAAGCAATATTTAAAGACGGGGAATCCGCTCCAGAGTATATTTTTGTAAATTCAGAAGAACAAAAAGAGGATATTGCGTGAACAATTGACCAGGCATAAAATACAAAAATATAGAAGTTCTTGTGTGTTAGAAGAGCAGAAGCAAAGAATGGATCATACTGGAGAATCGTGTTTTCAAAATGCTTCTTCGCTCTTCTCCAAACAACAATTCTTCTCCAAACAACAATTGCTGTAAGAAATCATATTAAGGTATAGCAATTACCAGGTTTGAAGAAAACAGAAAGACCAAAGTCAATAGCTTTAAGAGAGAAATCATCATCTTTGTTGACCAATAAAAAGTTTTCAGGCTTGAGATCTCTATGCATAACCCCAAGGGAATGACATGCCTCAACAACTCCAACAATAATTTTGGTCAATTCTGCAGCCTTTCTTTCGCTGTAATGGCCCCTCTGGATAATTCGATCAAACAACTCTCCCCCAGAACATAGCTCCATGACAATATGCACATACAATGGATCCTCGTAAGCACCCTTTATTGTAACAATATTCTTGTGACCTGCTAAATGATGCATTATCTGAATTTCCCTCCTAACATCCTCGACATCTTCCTTAGAGATCAACTTCCTCTTAGAGATGGACTTACATGCATATTCAGTGCCAGTGGAATTCTCAGTGCATAAATAAGTGGTGCCAAATTGTCCCTGCCCTAATTTACGGTCCAGGGTATAAAGATCACGTATACTGGGAGTCTTATGACCCAATACATAATATGCTTGGTTATCAACCCCCCGCCTCATGATGGCGTCCTTCTTGGATGGAACAAGGAAGGGCAGATTACTGCTATTGCTGTATTGATCTGTACAAGAGTCGTTACTAGTATCTTTATTTGGATTTCTTTTGGCTACGGGCTTCTGGGAGTTCAAGCTGGAGGCGTAATAATCTGAGTTGGAGCAATCAGAAGAAATGTTGCGCTCGGAATGGGCAGTGGAATGGTCTTCGGGCTGGCTGAAGCCCTGAAAATGTTTCCCTTTCAAAGATCCACGGCATGAGTTGCCCATGAAACAATCAAGCAGGTATTTTTACGCCCTTGTCCTCATCCAACGATCAGTCATCAGTTTGTACTGAGGATTGAAAATATAAAAGTAAGTCTAAAATAAAGACTAGAAAAGGAGACGAGTTGCAATCATTTTAAATCTTACGAGAAAGGATCCATTCATTTCACTAAACAACCAAATTAAAAAAGAAATCAGAGAAAGAAAGAAAGAAAGTTGCCCATGTATTTATCAATAACGTAAAGAACATAAGAAATAAATTAACGCAGCGTGAATTTTTTACATCTAAATGAAAATAATCTCCAAAGAAAACAAGGAAAGCAATCATTTACAGCCGTCATATGCGATAGAACAATCCTGAGCCGCAAATAGCTTCAAACTTGTGCAGATTTAGTACAGGTAGCTTACTAAATGATGAGAGTGCAAGCAATTGAGAGGGGATGGATAAAATAATTGCCTCGCGCTGATCTGAAATCTATGTTTCCATTGAAGTCGTCATTGGCTCTCTTTTTCTCTTGCGCCTCCCGCAGATGCGTCTGCCTCCGTTACTGTTTGGCCTAGAAAAGAAAGTTAGTTTGATGCCCTTAATTTATGGGTTCGTTAATTTTAGAATGGTTGCTGCCGAGGAAGATCGGCGGACAATGCTGACCACCTCCGGTTAATTGATTTCTAATTTTGTAGTCTTCTTGGGGTTTCTTTAGGCCTTTATTGTCAAAAATAAATATAGATAAAAGTAAGTAAGTAAGTAAATAAATAAATAAATAAAAGGATGTGAGGTGCTGACCAATATCCCCACTTCTCCCTGTAGAATTTTCAATTGAACTTGACGCGGCTTTTTTTTTTTATGGGAAATATGGGATTTCACCCCGGTATCCCGAATCCTTTCGGATTCAGATTAATTTGGGATCGTCCCGGAGTGCGCCGGGACTTCTCAGGGTTCGAACCCAAGATCTGGCTGGTATGCGGCACTTTACCTTTCCCTTGTCAACCAGTCGGACCAACCCCTGGACAACTTGACGCGGCTTTTGTTGTCTCGTATGTAAATTTTTGAGAGATTTATGGTAAAGTATTTATGAAAAGGTCTTAAGAGGCTGTTAATGATAAGTTGAGGAGCACCATTGACAAGTGAAGCAGTTGTCATTAACAACTCTTGAAAGATTTTCATAAATAATTTCAGACCTTACAATAAATCTCCCTAAATATTTTCATCCATCTTGTATTTTTCATCCAAATGCCGTATGACTGTTGGCAGACGGTCATAATCATCTGAAATATCCTTTTCGTTTTAGTTGAAATAATTTCTCCGACGTATTTAATAAAATCCAATCACTTGCTATTTCAGCGCTGATTGCCGAGGTGAGGAAGTGCGTGTAACTTGTAGCATCGTGGGCTGTGGCTGTCGGCACTAATATTATTTCTCATCTGATTTTTTTTTTCAATTTTGTTAATTATGTTTTAAATTTGATTATAGCCCCAAATTTTTAATTCATTTATAATTCCATCCATAAACTATAATTAGATGCGACACAATTCCTGAATTTTTAATTCGTGTATAATTCAGCCCCTCATCTTTTTCATCTTGTATACTATCATCTTTATTATTTTCAACTCAAACTAAATCATCCTATTTGATAAAAATGGGTAATAAAATAGTTTTCAAGTCAGCATCATGTAAGCAATGGCATTGTTTGGTAAATTGCCAAAAATGCTTATAAGCACTTATAATCACGTTCAACAGTGTTTTTTCGTAAAACGAGACAATCTCCTTCATATATTTATCTCGACTTGTGTAAAAGTACTTATAAGTATTTCTCCACCGCGTTGCTAAAAAAGATAATGAACATATCATTGAATTCTCCATCAATTATTTGTCACCGGACTAAAAGACTTGGTTGGATCTAAGTGGAAAAAGGGAATAAATGAATCAGTCTGGCTTTGAACTTCCATTGCATGGGAGAATCTTTTCCAAGTCAGCTCCATGTAACTTTGGCTTGAGTTGAAAATAACAAGGATGATAATATAAAAAAATGAGAAGATGATGGAGTTATAAACAAATTAAAAGTTTAGAAATTAAATCGCATCAAGTTATTGTTAAGAAATTAAATTATTGGCAAGTTAAAAGTTGATAACTAAAAGATTAATTTTCTTTAAAATATTGTCTATATAGATCAAATTGTACCAGACTAAAGATATGAGGAAAAAATTGCAAAAAAAAAAAGGATTAATCCTTGCTTGAAAAATTAATTGATCATAAAGATCTTGTCAAAGATGGATGTGAATGAATATATAATATTTAAAGAAAAATAAAACTATATTTAAAATATTGTAAAAGCTCAATATAATTAGAAAGTTCAGTTGCATATTTTTCCATTTTGCAAATTTGCACGTTTTATAAGCTCACTTATATTTGGGAAACTCAGTTGCATATTTGACATTTTGCACCTTCGTGAAAACTCACTTGCATATTGTGCAAACCCATTTATATATGTAGGAATCTCAGTTCCATATTTTTCCATTTTTCCATTTGCACATTTGTGAAAGCTCATTTGCACATTTGGAAAACTTAATTGCATATTTGCTATGTGCATATTTGTGCAAGCTAATTTACATATGGTGCAAACTCATTTGCATATCTAGGAAAGCTAACTTGCATATCCTGAAAGTCTATTTGCATATGTTAGGAGTTCATTTGGGATCCAGTTTCGGTGCTATTCCTTTTCATAGCGTACCGTCCTCATCCAACAAAACGCACCGTTTCACTCATCTCCTCATCCTACAAACGTTTCCCGCTTTTTGCAACGGACGCTCTGCTTCAATATTGGTGACCGATCCTCGTCTTCCTCCATCTCTGCAATCCAATCCTTGTCTTCCTCCATCTCTGCAATGCCTCCTTCTTCCCCCAAAATCAATGCCTCTTTCTTCACCCTCGCCGAGTCTTTGGATCCGCTGAATGTACCATAAAGGTACCGCTTATTCATTTGGCTCTGCGTTCATGGTCGCCTGTTATTGAACTCCTATTGCTTGCAATGAGGAAGTGGCACAATAGGACTCTGTGTTCGATGCCAAAATGAAGGGGAAACAATCCTGCAAGTATTGAGGGACTGCCCTTTAATTACTTATATGTGGAGACAATAAGTGCCGACGGCTTGGCAGGAGAAATTCTCTGGCTCACAAAACCAAGGCAAGCGGCTCCTCTGGTGTCTGAAGTAGAAGTTCTTGGTTGAAGGGGTGAATTTAGATTATGGTTTGTTGTTTTGTGCAAGCATGTGTGGTTGGCTTGCAATGATCTTGTGTTTAATCAGAAAGCCTGGAGCACCTGGGAGTTTCTAACTCGGACATGTGCGGTAAAAGCTTCGGAAACGTTTGTAGGATGAGGAGATGAGTGAAACGGTGCGTTTTGGTGGATGAGGACGGTACGCTATGAGAAGGAATAGTACCGAAGTGGATCCGTTCATTTGCATATTTTTTACTTTGCATAGTTACACCTTTATGGAAGTTCAGTTGTATACTTACCTTTTTTGCAAGATGCAAATAGCAAAATAGAAAAATATGTAATTGAGCTTTCACTATGTTCTAAATATAGTTTTGTCTTTTTTCTTTAAATGCTATATATCCATGTATGTCTGCCTTATGGTTAATTAATTCTTCAATTAGGCATCCAATTTTCCCTTAAGGAAAATGGTTTCCCAAGTCCCCGTCCCATCTTTTAACTCCTCCATCAACAATTGACGTCCGTCGCCAATCCATGATCAGTAATAACCTTCTCTTTCTCTAGAATCCCCTCCTTTAAAGTTTATAATAGAACATTTTAGCAACAATGAAGTCTGGTGCATAATTATCCAACAACTTCCCATAAATCCAAACACCCGCAAGTGATACAAATCTGCATAATTCTTTGCTTTCCAAGTTCAGGATGTTGCTGTTTCTTTTCTGGCAAGCTCGCCAGACAATATACCCAATCGACAGTCATCTGAGTTTGTGGCGGAGTTCAGGCACGAGGCGTCTGGACTGCAAAATAGGCTGGGGCCCGTGATAAACTTGGTGTGGGTGTCAAATAATAGGAGGGTTGCTTTACCTATATCCTGAGCCTCCAATGAATTAAGATTTGAATTTCTTATAATCAAAATAATGTTTAAATTCCCATTTAGAAAGATGACTACGTTAACGTCTAATAATGTCTAAAGCAGGACTAGTTTCAATAAGAGATATATGTGTTTAACAAAAAAAATTGATGTTGGTTTATTTGTTTTGAGGTGAAATTTTATTTTGGTATGACAAATTTTTGAAAATGGGTTGAGCTTACCTAGATCCAATGTAGAGTAAAACCCCCTTCCTCCTAGATCATATCAATATTAGGTAGAGTAAGTAGTTAGTTACCCTAACAAGTTATTTAGGATGCATTCACAAAACAAAAGTCGCAGTGGGGGGTTTTTGGTGAAATTTTGATGGAAAATATTTGCTTCCAATTTAGCAAGTGGAGTGTGGCTGAACAAATGGGCTTATTTTGGGCTAGATGTGGGCAAGGCTTTTTTTTTATAAGCATAATGATGACATGGTCACATTTATGAAGTGTCTCCATCTGGAAGCTTTGGAACTGATATCCGTTTGGTAGCATGAAACTAAAAGGATGGAATTGGAATTGAAGTTGAAACTAAAATTTTAGCTTGGTAGCATGGAACTGAAAGGATGGAATTGGAATTGAAGTTTAAACTAAAATTTTAGCTTGCTTGATATGATGAAACCATTTTCATGGAACTGTCAATTCCATCCAACCTTGGAACCATCGGATCCTTTGACACCCATGAGAACTGGGTCCAGTTCCATGGACCTGGACTTGTGACTATTTTGCCCTTTCATCAGCCATCAATCACCATCACCTTCCATCTCCCTTAGCCTCCATCGCGCCAACCCCACCAACTTCAACCTCAGTCCCTTAACCCCCGTCGTCCGATCCCATTTTCTTCAACATACAAATCTGCAACGAGGCCCCAACCTCACCGCCTTCAACGTTCATCCCTCAACCTCTGTCGCCCAATGGCATTTTCTTCAACGTACAAATCTGCAACAAGTACCATAGAACTTAAATCTGTAGCTCGATTTGACGGCGGTGAACTCAGTTCTGGTTTCCAGTTCTACAGGACTCGATTTCGCCTCCCTTTTCCACTCAAAGAGAACCACAACAAGAATGATTACCAGGATGAACGATGATGACTCTGAAACAAAATAATAATGAACCTTTCGAGAATGCTCTGTTTTTATTTTCTTAAGTCTCAAACTGAATACAACAACAATATTTATAACAGTAGGCCATGAACTTTATTTCCTATGATCTCTCAACCATCCCGGAGATCACATTCGCACTCCCCATTATTTAAAAACAAGATAGATCAGCAAAATAATAGGAAACTAACTTATTTTGACCAAGTAAAACAAGCAGAATAAATAAAATAAGGAAACAAGAAATATTCCAAATATCTCGCAACAGCAGCACGTTGAGACAATGGCACGTGCTTCTCATGCGTTGGAAGTTTGTGCTAACTTTCAACATTCCCCCTTAGTGTAAACTTCCTGTCAGTGACTCTAAAAGCTCTTTGAAGATTTTGAAACTTGGGTTTCACCAAAGCCTTGGTGAAAATATCAGCTACTTGGGCATTTGTTGGAACACCAGTCAGCTCTATTTCGTTATTCAAGACCTTCTTACGTATGAAATGGTGGCGAACTTCTATGTGCTTGGTTCTTGCATGAAAAACTGGATTTAACGCTAGTTTGATAGCACTCTCATTGTCACATTTAATTTCCATAGCGTAGTCACCTTCATTAAGTATATCTTTCATCAATCTCTTTAGCCAAATGCACTCTTGAGCAGCCATAGTTGCTGCTACATACTCTGCTTCAGTGCTGGACAAGGCTACAATATCTTGTTTCTTACTGCACCAAGAAACTACAGCTGACCCAACAGTGAAGCAGTGACCCGAAGTTGAATGCCAATCGTTTGTGTCTCCTGCCCAATCTGCATCAGTGAACCCACTTGGAATGAACTTAACGTGCTTCTTGTACAGTTACCCGTGATCAAGACTACCTTTGACATATCGCATGATTCTTTTTGTAGCCTCCAAGTGAGGAGCTCTTGGGTTTTGCATGTACTGAGAAATAACGCCAACTGAATGAGATATTTCTTGTCTTGTGATGGTTAGATAAATCAGGCTCCAAACTAGTTGTCGAAACCTTATCGGGTCTTTCAATGATTTTCCTTCATCTTTCTTCAGCTTGAAGTTGGGCTCCATCGGAGTTGCTTTTTCCTTTGCCTCCCCCATCCCGAAACGTTCCAACAGATTTCTTGCATAGGCCCTTTGAGACACGAAGTATCCTTGATTTGTTTTCTCAACCTCCAAGCCAAGGAAGTAGCTCACTTCTCCCAGATTCTTCATATCAAACCGAAGGGATATGTTGCTTCTCAAACCAGAGATCTCAGTTTCATCACTTTTGGTTATTATCATATCATCTACATATAATAATATTAGCAGCTGCACGTTCGACTCCGTTTTTACGAAAAGGCTAGAGTCTGCATCAGATACTTTAAAGCCGCAGAAGGTGAGATATTGAGCAACCTTACTATACCAGGCTCATGGAACTTGTTTTAAGCCGTACAACGCTTTCTTCAGTCAGCATATATGATTTGGGAGTTGCTTAGAGATGAATCCAGGTGGTTGTTGCATAAAGACCTCCATGTCCAGTTCCCCGTAAAGAAAAGCATTCCTTACGTTTAATTGTCATAGCTTCCAGCCCTTAAATGCAGCAAAAGAGACAATGGTCCTCACAGTTACCATCTGTGCTATTGGTCTAAATGTTTCCTCATAGTCTAGCCTATAGCTTTGTGAAAACCCATGTGCCACTAAACGTGCTTTATACATGTCAATGGTGCCATCTACTTTCTTCTTTATCCGAAAAAACCCACTTGCAAGTGACAGGTTCACAGCCTTTAGGTTTAGACACCAACTCCCACGTCTCATTTTTGCTTAAAGCATTTATCTCGTCCTACATAGCTTTCTCCCAATTTGGATTGCCCTTTGCCTCTTCACAGTAGATTGGTTTATCTGCACTTCACTCCCATATAAAAAAGGATGCAACAATCGAGCAACTGTTTACGTCATAGTCTTTCAAATAGTGAGGCTGCCTCTTCTCTCTCGTTGAGTGCCTCACGATTTGCTTAAAAGGTTCGTTACTTCTGGGCAGTGCCTCCCTTTCCTCCTCATCATCATTACTTGGTATTTTCTCACTAGCTTCTGGAAAGATAAGTTCTGAGCAATCATCATCAGGAGTAATGAACTTGGGTGCTGGGAAAGATGTAGATACTTCATCAAACACAACGTCTCTTGAGATTGTGAATTTCTTTGTTTTTGGATCCAGACACCTCCAACCTTTCCTGTAAGAATCATAACCAACAAAGACGCATTTTCTCGCCTTCGGGTCAAGTTTAATGCGATTGTTCTTGGGAATATGAACATAACATATAGACCCAAACACTCTAAAATAGTTCCATTCGATTTTTCACCATATACAACTTCGAAGAGAGACTTTTGTGTACCTAGCCAAGCTGGTAGCCTGTTTGTTACATGGCATGCGGACTGGATTGCCTCTGCCCATAACTCCCTTGGAAGGTTCTTGTCATGCAACCACGAGAGACAGACTGATGTGAGATAAGCTATTTTTCTTTCAGCGACCCCATTTTGCTGAGGAGTATCTGGACAGGTCATTTGTTGTCTAATGCCATTGTCATCACAATACTTAAAGAAATCATCAAACATATACTCTCCACCATTGTCACTTCTAAGCTACTTTATTTTCTTTCCAAACTCCTTCTCTATTGCTTCACTAAATTCTGCAAATTTGGACAGTGCCTTGCTTTTCTCCTTCAAAAACTTTACTGATAACTCCCCATTTTCAATATAATTTGAGATATATTTTAATACATTTGGGGAGTTATTAATGCAAAACTAAAAGATTTAAGAAATATTTTGATAAGATTTGGAATTATCACATGATTTGGAGATTTTATTGCAAATAGAATAATTTTAAAAACATTTAGAATTAAAGAAAATAAAATTTGGTCTTGGCTATTTTGTTATTTATTATTATATTAGCTGCATTAGTTCTTTTTTTGTCCTCTTCCAGCATGAGACGACACCGCTTGGTAGAAAAGGAGGAATAGCTGAACAATTTAAAAACAAAAGAGGAGCACGACAATGTTTCATGACAGAAGGAGTTGAGGCAATTCCATTAGAGACGACGTCGTTTTGGAATGAAGCAAAAGAAGAGGAGCAGCTAGAAAAACATGTGACTTAACGAGCTGAAAGGAAGGAGGAGGCAACAGTTTTGACGGCACTAAGGCTTGAGAAACCTAGAAAAAGACGGAGCTTCATTATTCAGCAAGACCTTTTGACGGCATGGGAGCTGGTTTTCAACGAACGAAGAGGCGAGAGTTTCAGAGACACGCACGAGCAGCTGAAGGCGAAAAACCAGAGAGCGTCGAGAGGCATTGCTGCACTGAGGAAAAGGGAGCTGCTGGTTCTGCTTTGTTGGAGGATCAGAAGGCACGAGAGAGAGCGCTGGAAGAGAGTTGTCGGCTGGGTGAATCAAGAGGCAGCGTTTGGTGCTTCGGTTTCCTAAATTCCTTTATCCTCTCTTTGAATTAAATTCCTCAATGCTTTGCTCTTGTGGTTAAAATGTTTAGTGGCTAAGTAATTCGTACTAGGATTATTTTGAACCTTTGCATGGATTGAGATTGAATAATACTCTCTTTGGTTATTAGTGATAATTATATGTTAATTTTATCTTATGCCTAATGCGTCTAATTGATTTTCCACCACTTAGATTGATTTGTCCAATTGAATTAAGCTTGAGAGAGTTAATTTAATTGTAGGACTTAGATAAAATTATGCTAGACTTGAAGTTTAAATAATCAAATGGATGGTTTGTTAGTAACATAGAGATATAGTTATTAACCTAGCATTGTCATATTAAGGTTGTTGCGTAATGATTACTTTCCTTTAACTGTAGTAAGAGATTGTGCATGTTAAATGAGGATATTCATTTGGTTATGACTTGAGAAAGCTTAATCAATTGCTTTTTGAACCTTAAACAAATATGTAATATCATTTAATCACTAATAGAGTTGTATGCATTTAACTTTCATGAATTGCAATGGTGAAAAATAATCCTAGGCATCTCTCATCGTTGAATTAAAACTCCAGTTTATCTTTCTCATTTTATTGTTAGTTTTTGTGAATTTGGTAGAACTTTAGGACATTATTACTCAATTGATTCACTCAACCTAACTAATTATATAATTGCATTGATTATCTCGTTTATGCGTTAGTCCTCGTGGGAACGATATTTTTATACTACTTGCACCCGCACGCTTGCGGTAAGCTACAAGGCGAACATTTACCCATGTGAATCTCGAGTGATCATCCACTAGCACCATCACATACCGTTGTCCGCTGCAAGTAGGTGTCTTTGTTGGCCCCATTATGTCTGTGTGAACTAGATCAAGCAACTCAGAGCGTCAGTTTGACGATCTTTTATATGGAAGTCGATGAGACTTGCCATATTGGCATCCTTAGCAGATTACGTCTTCACGAACATACTTTAGCATTGCATTCCATCTACTAATTTCATAGATGATATTTGTTGCAGTAGCTGGTAGCTGACATGACCCAATCGAGCATGCCATATTACAACATTATCATTTTGACTTGTTCTCTTCACATAAGCTTCACCTGCTGACATAACAAACAAAAATCCTCTCTTCTCCCCAGAAAGTAAAACATCAGCAGATGTTTCTTTCACATTATCTAGTATTTTCACATCTTTTGGTCCAAACAAGACATATTTGCTAGACTCAGTAATTTGAGGAACAAATACTAGATTTTTGGTCAAACTCGGAATATGGTAAACATCGTCCAGCTTGATACTTTTATGGTCACTCGCCTTAACTGTCACTACTCCTTCTTTGGTCACGCGATGAGTTGAGTTGTTAGCAGTAACGATGACTCTGTCTCCATGGTGCTTATGTATCTCAGAGAACAGAGTTTCGTTTCCAGTTACATGATGGGAACACCCCGAGTCAACGATCCATTCTTTCTCTTGGTTAGGTGCATAATTCGTAAAGCCTTGAGTTGACTGTTGATCCATAGCTTCGATAGTAAAGCAATGATCCCAACTAAGCTGATCGTCTTATTCACTAGTACATGCAACGTTGGCTTTCGTTAGCTTCACTCGACAATTTGTTTTTATATGTCCAGCCTTACCACACCATAGCATGTCACGGGCTTTTTGATGCGCGTGTCTCCTTCCTCAACGCTCAAGTCTTCATCTTTGTACTTACTACTGGACCCCACTTTTACATTCGACTTCCCTTTAGAAAAGAGAACATTATCTGTCTCTACACTCCTTGTCATTTGTTTAGACAATGCTTCTGGGCTTGAGAGCAGATTTTCTAGCTCTTCAACTGAAGGTTGTGTCACCTATCTTTGAATTGAGGTGACAAAGGGCCCATATTCTTTCCTTAGACCTCTTATAAGATAGCGGTGCAGCCTTGCTTCACTATTCTTTTCATCCGTATCAATCTCTGAAATTTCAGCACACACACTTTTGACTCGAAGAAAATATTCTGAAATTGTCATACCTTCCTGGTTCATCCTAGCCAGCTCATTCTCCAGCAATTGTAGTCGTGCTATTTTCTTCTTAGTGAAGAGCCTTTCGAGTATCTACCAAACTTCCTGAGGAGAAGCAACATCGCAAACATGCTCGATATATTTTTTGCTGATGGATGTCCTCAAGGCATAAAGGGCCTTTCCACACTTAATCCTCCACTTGCATCGAGCCTCGGAGTTCTCAGGAATGTCTGAAGGAATCGTATCAGATCCAGCAACTAGCTCCCACAAGTCTTGGCCTTGGAGATATGCCTCCATGCACATTCTCCAGTATTTGTAATTTGAAACTACTAGCTTCTCCATTCCGGGTTGACCGTTTCCTCCATTAGAGAGTTCCATTGCAGTAGATAAAGGACTTCTTCTCACTTATACGAACCTGGCTCTTGATACTATGAAACAAAACAATAATGAACCTTTCGGGAATGCTCTGTTTTTATTTTCTTAAGTTTCAAACTGAATACAACAACGGCATTTATAATAGTAGGCCATGAACTTTATTTCCTATGATCTCTCAACCATCCCGGAGGTCACGTTCGCACTCCCCATTATTTAAAAACAAGATAGACCAGCAAAATAATAGGAAACTAACTTATTTTAACCAAGTAAAACAAGCAGAATAAATAAAATAAGGAAACAAGAAACAAATATCTCGCAACAGCAACACGTTGAGACGATGGCCATGTGCTTCTCATGCGCTGGAAGTTTGTGCTAACTTTCAACAGTCAGGCTAGGGTGATGGAGAACGAAGACAACTTCGATAACAGCGACGAACAACGATGGAGTGCAATGTTTGATTACTGGGTTGTCGAAGGTACGTGTGCGGTGGCTAGAGGCCTGGCAGTGGAGATGGTTGCTGGAGTGGTCTGCAAGTGTGAAGAAGAGGAGAGAGTTTTTACCCAATAGGATATTTTGATCAATTGCTAATATAAATACATATGGAATTAAAAAAAATATCATGATTTCATAAACACTTTAAACAAACTTTTAATTCACTTCCACTTTTATTTCCTCTTCCACCTCAATTTCCACTAAAAAAAACTACGGGGCATAAAGGAACCTGCAGATATTTTTATCAAATTATATTAAATCATATAGGCTTTTGAATTTGTCAAACACTCAAAATTAATTAAAGAAAGTATTTTCATGTAAATCAACGTAAAACTGTTATTATATATTTATTTTAAATTGGTAAAATTATTTAAAAAAGTTAATCCCAACGCATTTTAAATAGAAAATTTACCTATTTTAAGTTCAAGAAGCTTTGGTGGTGAACAATTTCACCATTGTCCACATAAACCAATACATGGGTCAGACCAACGCGGACGGAGGACCTAGTTTCGTGGTACATGTTGAGCATTACAAATCTCATTGTTCTCTCCTTCTCTCTGTTCCTTTTTTTGTGTGCCAAAATCAGTATAAATCTCATTGTTACTACTTACGGGAAGGAAATTGGAGATCAAGATTCACTTAATCAGCTGGAGATGCAAATAATACAATAGAACCAATGGCGTGGAATGATTGATTCAGTGAGACCGAGGACGTAGAGGTTGCGAAACATGACGAGGAGACACGTTACGATTAGGACGGAGTTTAGGCTCCACAGGTCTGTCATTGGCAGCTTGAATCCGCTCCAAGTTCTCCAAAACTTCCTTCATTGATGGCCGGTGTTTAGGCTCTAATGCAAGACATTTTAAAGCAAGCAGAGCCATACGAGATGCAGATTTGGATGGATATTTTCCCTCCAACCGGGAATCCATTATACTCTTCAATTTTCTTCCATCTTGTAAGTATGGTTTCACCCAGTCCACAAGATTATGTTGGCCGCTAGGGCGGTTTTGATCTAGTGCCCGAAGGGCTGTCAACATCTCAACCAAAACAACTCCAAATCCATACACATCACTCTTCACGTACAAATGCCCTGATAAAGCAAGCCAATATATTTATCGTTGATGTTGATCATAGAATTGATTTAACTAGGTCAGATTTTGTTCAAAATAAATCCCATTTAGATAGTTGCACACAAATCAAAGGAAGAAACTAAAAAAAAATGCATGAGTTAACCTGTTGCCACATATTCAGGAGCCGCATAGCCAAACGTGCCCATCACCCTTGTTGTTACGTGGGACCGACTAGCTGAAGGTGCTAATTTTGCCAAGCCGAAGTCTGAAATCTTTGCAGTATAAGACTGTACCACAACCAGAATGCAATGCAAAATTAAGTCATGACCCCGTCAGTTATTCACTCATTCTACACTAAAAACATTTCTCACATTGATGATTGTTCTGGAAAATAGCCTTTCTGTAGTAAGCAAAAAAAAAAAAAGAAGGAAAATAGCCTTTCTGTACACCCGAATTATGCATTTTATTATACTTCAATGATAACAGGCAGAACCAAAATCTATGTCCATGAAAAGGATGGCAGGAACCCAAACAGCTGTTGGGAATATAACTACTAGTAATGGATTAGGCATTTAACCTTGTAATGCACTCTAGTGTATAACTCCCTTCATTTTTCTTTCCTCTCGCCAATAAACGCCACTTTCCCTCACTACATCTAACCAAAAAAATGCAATAAAAGGATATATATATATGTATATATTTGTATTTATAGTTTCACTCAAATCTTATTTTCATTCCAATAGTTTTAAAATTTGTAAATAGGAAGTATTGAGTTACAAATTTTAAATTATAGTCCCAAATTAAAAATTGTGTAGAATTATAAGGATTAATTAAATTAAATATTCCCAAACTCGTGTTATCAGTACTTGGTTAAGAATTGTTATAATTTATAGAACTCACCCCATCAAGCAATATATTGGAGGCCTTGAAATCACGGTAAATTACTTTCTCAGATGTGTGCAAGAATGCCAAACCACGAGCTGCTCCAATTGCAATCTTAAGCCTAATGCCCCAAGGAAGTGGTTGAACAGCAGAACCCCCTTGCAAAAGCGCAAAAGAATGTTAGCCATCGACTTTTAAGACGCCTAACAGATTATTTCATGTTTTGACTCATCCGGTTGAGCAAAGCAGTGATATTTAACTGGTCACTCACTTCCAAATAGATGATTTTCCAAACTGCCCTTTTGCATGAATTCATAGACGAGAAGAAGCTCATTTTCTTCCCAACAGTATCCTAACAGCTTAACTAGATTAGGATGAGAAAGCCGTCCCAGAAAATTTATTTCCGACTGCACAACATGAATAAACCGTTAAATTATGCAAGTCCAAATTTGCAGAAATGTGAGAAAACAGGCACATCTCTTTTCTTAAAGAGAGTGGACTTTTTGCATTATAAGATGCATCTTGAGATCCCTATCTTGAATTTTAACTAACAAGTTGGCCTATGAAATGAATTGGAAAAATTGATACAACGAACGCAGACTCAACCTCTTGAGAGGTCCAATCTCCTCCACATAATTAATCAAATTATGCAGATTCATAAAGTTTGCTATATACACCCAAATTACGGCTCTAAGTAGTTGTTTTGGGCTGCACTAATTACTTGTTCATGCAAAAACATGATCTACATACTTTACAGCACAAATTATCACTCTCACCAATACAGCTAAATCTACCATCATAGTAAAACAGGAAGATATTGAAGTGTTGTGGTTCTCAAACCTTAGTTTACTGATATCAGTTGCTATTCTACAACACTTTTTATCCTTGAGGGGAAGGGGATTTGCAAGTATGTACTGTAACATTCACTCATCTACAAACCTACCTACAAATAAAAGTAATACTTGTATTTTGCTGTAATCCCTATCGGAGAAAGTAAATCAAGCAAGAAGCTAGAAGTAAAGGAGAACAGAAGCCCCGGCTAGAAGCAAAAACAATGAACGGATGTGATAGAACGGACGATTCGCAATAGATTTACAAATCATTTCCTAGGACCTATAGCAGAAGATTGAAGAAGGGAAAGGATGGGGAAAGGGTAGCACCAGCAGTCCAGAGAATTACACAGAGGACCCTGGCTGTAAGGGTACAGAAGGGGTGAATGAGTAGGATACAGGTGCAGCTAGGATTTGGGCTGTTGTAGATTTTTGGCCTTTTGTACTTTCATTTCAGCCAGAGGAGGGGAGTTCAGTCTTTCGGGAAGTATAAGTATTGTTGGGAGAGTTCGGAGTCTCGAAAGTTCAGTATCGCTTCCTTGTGGATTCCTAGTTTTGTTAACATTGCTGTCCTTTGTTTTTGGATGTGAGAGGGATCATAGGGTTTTGCCTGCAATCAGATATCTATCTTGTATATCTGATTCAGTCCTCGCCAAATATCAATATCAAAAGCCCAGTTATTCCTCAACCTCTTGCTGTTTGCTGTTGTTAATTCAGTTTATCTTTCTTGTTAGAGTGCAGGTTCTATCAGAATTTTTTTTAAAATTTTGTCTGAGGTTTTTTTTCATGCTGCAACAAACGAGTGTGCATTTAAGATCCTATGCCTTCCCCCCTTTTTGGGTCCTTTTATTGCTGTACTAGTTGCAATATTCAACAGGCACAGACGAGGTAAGTGAATCCGCACCAATTATCTTGGTTAAAGCCCGGTAGAATTACCTGCCATTCCTCGTATCCTTGTAAGCTCTCTGAATTCAACTTTTTAACTGCAACAACTGTTCCACTTCCATTTTTTGGCGTTGCCTTTTCTTCAAGCCAACCCTTGAAGACCTTTCCAAAGCCGCCCTCTCCAAGTAATGTATCAACTCTAAAATTTTTAGTCGCAGCCTTCAATTCCGCAAAAGTAAATATCCTTAAATTTGCGGTAGGCAAAATCTGCCCATTTGGATAGGCTTCACCACCACTGGACACGGAAAACTGGCTATTTACGGAGATGCTTCCGCTCCCATAAGATGTAGTGGCAGTAGTAGTATTGCTGGTAGTTCGGGATGTTCCCGTTGTAGCTGCATAAAAAAGCCAGCAATAATAAGGGAAAAGAATTCCAGAACAGAGACACGGCAAAGATTATCAGCAAGATCGAAGCAATTCAATAGAGGTGTCCTTTAAAACCAATCGATGAAAAGTAAGGTGAAACTCCCAAAATAGGAGAAAGATATTGAATAAGGAGATACAAGTCTCCTTATGCTACCTGCACTAAGGTGATCAGATGTGCTGGTGCTGCTTGGGTTGTCAGCTGGAGAACCCCAGCAAATTCCCATTTGAATCGAGCACTTTGTCTTCCCGTTGTTAACCAAAATTAGAATGAGATGGATAATAGACGCCTTAATCTAACAGGATAAGCTAGCGTTCCAGCGTTATTCAGATCGACGAGGTGATCAAATCATTCCTCGTCAAAGACCTCGTTTGCATCTTCTTGCTTCTCTCTCTTCCCCTACCCTTTCCCGTCTTCCCTTTCTCCCTTTTTCACTATTGCATACCGTTAAACTTAATATAAAAGTGTCGCAAAGCAAGTCACTCAGTTCAAGAGATTCAAAAAAAAAAAAAACAGAGAGAGAGAGAGAGAGAAAGAGTAAAAACAGAATGCTTTGCGGGTAAGGGCGAGCTCCAATAGGATTCAAAAGTCAACTGCCGTGGCCGAGGATTTAGTCAAAGGTCAGACCGAAGAAATGTTCTATTCAAAGAAAGCCGACAGAAACAACTGTCATAAAACGCACCGGGACAGGTTTCAAGGGGGTGGAGTTGTCCGAAAAAGTGGTAGAGAAGTGTTTTTACGGTTTGTAAGGTAAATATATGAATAATATTATCTCAACTTATGAAAAAATATTGTTAAACGTGCGTTTGGGTATCCCAAACGCTCTAACAAATAGATATAGGGTTTGTTTGGATAATCCGTTGGGAGAACGGACATAGATTCCGAAGTAAATATGTGAGAGGAGTTTTGTTTCGGTAAGAGCAGGAATGGATTTTGGGTGCCCAAACGGACTATCCAAATAAGCCTATAGTATCCCAAAAACAAAACGCGAAAAAAGGAGTGAGTCTCGTTGTGTACGGGTACTTCTAATATCGTTAAAACATGTTTGGTCTACGGATTGAGCCTGCTATCCCATGGGCTAGGTTTGACATATGCTCAGCATATGTTATTTAGTATGCTGAGTTTGATATGCTAATATTATTCTTTTCTTTTGACATGCTGATAGTCCATTTAAACTAATTATTTTGTCATATACTCTCTTATTTTGTCTTATACTCTCTTATTTAGCATGCTTATTTGTTCAATTCATTATAAAATAGAGAAGATGGAAAATACTGAAAACAAGATAATGGATGTTGATCCAAATAACACGGCTGGAACTAATGCGGAAAACCAGTCATTCCAATTGGTAGAACCACAACCTTCAACTTCTATTGAAAAAATCAAATATGAAGTTTGGAAGTATTTTACTTCAGTTAGAGTAGATGGAAAAGAAAAGGCAATATGTGAGGGATGTGGAAGAGTATATGATTGGAAGTAAGGATTATGGGACTTTAACCTTCATCATCATGAAAATGTATGGGCTTTACTCCCACAATAATGAATGTTAGATTGAGTGGGGAATGTTAGATCTAGACAAATTGATCATAACAAGCAGGGAATGTTAGATCTAGACAAATTAGTCATAATAAGTTAACGAAAAGATTGCTTTTACTGTCATTAAACATGATCTTCCCTATTTCTTTTGTTAAATATGATAGAATCAAGGATTTGCTTAGCTATTTGAATTCTGATTATAAGAACATTACTATAAAGACTATTGTGACATATGTTTGGAGTTTCTACCTTAATCCAAAAGAGATTCTAAAGAGTTTACAAAAAAAAAGAGATTCTTAACTTCTGATTGTTGGACGACGGTAACTGGTGAAGGATATTTTTGTTTAACTGCTCATTTTGTTGATGATAAATGGAACATCAGTAGCAAAATTCTTACATTCTATAAGATGGATGGATTCTCCTCACTTTGGCGTTGAATAGCCCACTAGGCATAGGAGACATTGATTGATTGGGATATTGACAAGAAAGTATTTTCCATTACTCTTGATAATGCTTCTGCAAATGATAATATGTAAGATCATTGAAAGAAATGATGCTTTTGGGTAATAGCTTGATATGCAGTGGAGAATTTTTTTCATATGAGATGTTGTGCCCATATATTAAATCTCATAGTTCATGAGGGGTTGGATGTAGCTATGGTAGCTGTGCATAAGGTTAGGGAGAGCATCAGATATGTGAAGCAATCACAGGCGTGGAAGATAAATTTCAAGAAATGTGTTGATCATGTTGGGTGTATTGGCACTTCAATGGGTTTGAGGTTATATGTGTCTATTAGATAGAATTCGATGTATGCAGTGCTTAAAATTGGATTTAGATATCGTCGTGTATTCTTTTATTTAGCTATCATTGATAGCAATTATCATCATTGTCCAACAAATGACGAGTGGGCTAGAGTAGATGTGATGCGCAAATACTTGGAATTATTTGCGCTTATAACAAACTTGATTTATGGGTCTCCACGTCTCACTTCTAACATGTATTTCATGCATATATAAGAATTTGAGGTGATGTTGGAAGCACATCTTGATCATGATGATCCTGTAATATAAAATATGATTGACACAATGCTTGGCAAGTTTGACAAATATTGAAGTGATTACAATGACATTCTTTCTATTACAGTAATTCTTGATCCACGATTGAAGATTGGTGTCATCAAGTTTGTTTATGACCAAGTTGATCCCATAAATTGTAATACCAAGATTGAACATATGCAAAAGCAAGTTATACTATATATATATATCTTTAGTGAGTATAAAGATGCGGGATCATCCTCAAACTCTGTAGCTGCACCCGCCTCCTTAAGTTCTAATTTAAGTGTTTCATTGCCACTGCATTCAGCTACCAATCGTTCCTCTTTCTCTACATCTGGAAGTGATGAATCCAACTACTTCAAATGTTTTGACATAAGTTTTTTTTATTATTGAATACTTATTTCTTTTAATGTTGTTTTGATTTCATTATAACTTTAATAATGCTTTATTTTTATCATTATATGATTCAGGATTATCTTAAATGCAAGAGTAAATACATCTCAACAATTGAAAAGTCTGAATTGAATTATTATTTGGAAGAAGCAACACTTGATCCTAACTTGTTTGTAAGATTCAATGTTTTGAATTACTGGAAGAATAACTCAGCTCGTTTTCATGTTTTGCAAGGATGACTTGTGATATTCTTAGCATTTCAATTACGACAGTTGCTAGTGAATAAGCTTTTAGCATTGGTTTACGAATCCTTACAAAGTATCAAGTTCTATTCTTCGAGAAAGTGTTCAAGCTCTTATTTGTACTTGTAATTAGATCATAGGTTTTCAATGTAGTGGTAATATTTATCCATTCATCTTTTATATACTATTTTTTGAAGTATAAATTACTAAATTTAATTTCACACTTGCCCATTATTTGTGGCAAATGAAACTGGGCAAAAGGAGGAGGATGTTGATATTTCAATAACTTTAGATATTGTTTTAAACCTTGTTATTTCATCTTAAATATATGTTTTTTTTGGAAATTGTTGATTATGGATTATGTTTTTGTAATGTATACATTGTTAATTATGTAATGTGTTTTTATTTGGTATGATCAAATGAGTTTGATAAATGTTATGTAAATTCAAATGATGTCTTATTTTTTTTAAAAAAATTCACTAAAAAAGAAAAAAGTAAAAAAAATATTACAAAGTAATGTGGGCTCAGGCTGGCCATTTGGCAGCCCACCAAAGGCCATATTTCCAGTACTAGGTACTTCAATGAAATTCCGTTTAATATTATAAAAAAATCCATTTCTTAGTTAACTGGTACCATGCGAATTAATGGTTCTGAAATGAAAATTTGAAATAATGGTTTTCTTCTGCTTTTTTTCTTCATTTCTTTTCGGTTGTAAGGGAAAGGATAAAAAACTTACTTCTTTTGATCTTTATATAAGAACCACTTTATAATGTAATTTATTTTATTAAAGTGAATTTTATGTAAAGGAGTAGATAGAATACAAAACTTATTGAATGCTAGATTAAATTTATTTTTGGATAAAGAATGTCCATGATTTTAGAATAGTAAAAGTTAATTAGAAGGTAATATTATCCTCTTAATTTCTTAATTTTTGTATGTCATGGTGAATTCATATCCAATAATCAATCAAATATGCATGCTATTTTTCATGATGCAAAGATTTTGCAATCACGTTTTAGAGGACTCACATTTAATTATTAAGTTTATATTTCAATTAGTAAGTAATTCTTTTTAAACATATACATGTTTAATCCACTAGTAACGATTATATGTAAGCACTTTTCGTAACGAAAATTAAAGGCACTAATATATTAGAAAAGTTAATTGAAGGAACTAACAAAATCGAAGTCCATGTCTCCCTGAATTTAAACTTTAGCTTCATCGCTCCACAACGTATCAAACCATTTTGTATCCAACACACGCAAATGTGGTGGGGATTAACTATTTTGCCAACCATTTACTAATATAATATCAATTTGAAAAATTGTTAAGAGAATGATTTCACACAATCCAAAATAAATATGTTTAAAGAGTTTTATCTCGATTTGTGTGAAAGGTACTTCAAATGGATTTATCAAACACACGCATATATGGCTACATATCATTAAGCACTAACAAGCTAAATTTACATATTTCAAACCCAATTAGGTTTAGAGTTTAAAGCATAATTTAATTTACTTGGACTCTTATGCATGTTTAAATTGAATGCTAAAAATCATTTCCAAATAGTTAGACGCCGAGAATTCAGATATAATGCTAAAATGTTTAAATTGAATGCTAAAAATCTAATGCGAAGAGGTATAAACTTGCTAATTCAGATATAAAAGATCCATTGCTTCAAAATATCCATTATTTATATCCCAGGTATTGAATGACTTCTGTCTTGCAAAAAAGGTTTCTGTAGTCTTGTTGGACAAGCTATGTGACAGTCATTATTTTGCCAATGCGTGCATAACACAATTACACATTGAGTTTGGTCATTTTCTTTTTGCAGGATGGATCAGATCCATGTGTCAAGAGCAAGGCTCTTGAGCTATGATCAGTTAACTTATATGCAGGTATATTAATACAGAATGAGTTCCTATGCCTCTTAAGATTAATTCAGTTTATTTATGTTTAATACATGAGCAGTTGGAACAGTCGTTCACGGTAATAATAATTCGGTGCAGCACTTGGATTTTGCACCTGTGCAAATTGAGAGGCCAGGGGAGTTAATAGCCTATTACAAGATTGCGCATAAGATTTATCCTCTAACTTTCCCTGTTTCTCTAGATAAATAGAAGGTTGCATAAAGGATTTTTCTGTGTACTTTAAAAGATTTCATAATGAACAGACCTGCATGTTGATGCAGACTTACTGTAACTTGAAAAAAACGTTTTGTACAGCTGTTTATGCGCAGGCTTGATTTAAGGTCATTACAAATGGGCTCTGGATCAGCTATTCTATAACCATAATTTCAGCCACATCAACATTCTTGAAGGTGAAAGGTTTTTTATCTGTCAGAATTATTTTGCAATTTTTATTGGTTTATATTGGACCTTATTATATCTTCTCTCAATCTCAGATGACATGGAAATAGCACCTGATTTCTTTGATTACTTTGAAGCTGCATCAACTATTCTGGACAAGGATAGGTGTGCATTCAAGAAGTGTGGAGTGCTCAGTTTCCCCCCGCCGACTCTATATATTTATAAAGTCTCAATGATCTATGTTTAAAAGTTAATATTGTATTTTTTTTAGGTCCATTATGGCCGTTTCCTTATTGAATGACAATGGGCAAAATCAGTTTGTACACAGTACTTTGTAAGAGCTTGTTTGAATGTAAAGTTGAAAATAGCTTTTACAGATTCCGAGGCAAAACCTAGGTTTTGGAGAATATATTTTGGAAAATAGCTTTTACAGATTCTGAGGCAAAACCTAGGTTTTGAAAAGTGACTTATGTTTGGGAAGTTATTAGCTTTTACGGATTCCGAGGCAAAAAAGTGGGTAGGAAAAAGGAAAGTGAGAAAGAGAAAGAGAAAGAAAGAAAAAGTAGGAAAGAGGAAAGAGAAAAAGTAGGAAAGAGAAAACCTAGGTTTCAAACTGAGGTTTTGTAACCAAAATAGCTTTTAGGAAAAAAAAATTTGCTTGGACAAAACCTCGGTTTTAAGGTAAAACTTAGGTTTTGAAACCAAACCTAGATTTCAAAAGTGGTTACCAAAACAGCCCTAAGTTTGTTCAGTTTTCTTGTCTGTACTATATTCCTTTACCGTACTGTCATGGAAGCCTGGAATTTAAGATTATGCCCATATAGCTGTTATATAAGGCGTGTTAACAGCTGATCTGGAGATCATTTTTGAGATGAGATCGCTCAGATTTATTTTAAATAGGCAAATAGCAATTGTATTATCTTGTAGCTTTGTTTCTCTCCCCACAATAATCCCTGTTTACCTTTTCTGTTTCCTTAAGCATTTACCAGTTCTTGTTTCTTGTGGAGGGCTTTTGTTCAGAAAAGCCTACCATCCAAGCTATCCTCATTTTCATGTTTGGAAACAGTGAACATTTATTTCGTCCATTTTCCAAAAACTAGTTATTTTTGTAGTAGTTTTTTTGGTGTTTGGTGAATCTTTGCTGGGTTCTCAGGCGATTGTTCTAGAGGATTAAGTTCTGTTGGCTTTGATGCTTCCTTTTTTTAATTTTTTATAGGAAAGAGTATTTATTACAAAATGCTCGTGTTTTTAAGGAGAGATGTTTGACCACAGACTTTGGCTTTGTTTTCTATATAGCCTATTGAAGGTGGAGTAAGTATTTCTGAATTTTATTCACTTGCATAATAATCAAAGAATTACAGCGGTATAAATAAATAAAAGTCTCTCAATAATAGGAGAGATATTCCTAAATACCAAGAAAGATTACAGCCTAAGATTTTAGGGATATGAATCAAGAATCAAACAGACTCCAAATTGAAAATTTGAAGGTACATAATTGATGGCAAACTAACTACTCTTATTAATGAATATGACCTAGGTATAATCCTAGGGTTTTTGGCCCAAAGGCCTATTAGGTATTTGCGATCCTACATGCCCAGTTTACTTTTGAAGAACTCAAACTGGCCTCTTTCAAGAGGCTTAGTAAGAGCATCCGTGGAGCTTTGACCGTATATGGGATAGATCAATTATCTATGATTCAACTTTTTCTCTTATAAAATGCTTATTAATGTTCACATGTTTAAGTACTATCACGATGAATTGGGTTGTGAACCATTTGTAAGGCTGACTTGCTATCGCATCATAACTTAATAAGTGATTCTTTCTCAATTTTTAGTTCTTTCAAGACCCAAATTAACCACATTCATTCACAAACTCCATTTGCAAGGGCTTTGAGTTTTGTTTCTGCACTGCTTCTAGCCATTGCAGTTTGTTTTTGCTTCGCCACATCACTAAATTCCCCCACACAAGGGTGAAATAGCCTCCGATTGATCTTCTGTTTTCTCGGTCCCTTGCATGGTCTGCAGTTGTGTAGACTATGTCCCTGGAGGCTCTTTTGGTAAAAGATTCCTCTACCAGGTGTCATCTTCAAGTACCTTAGGATAGTATATATCGCCTCCATATGTTGTTCTTGTGGTTGAGAAGAGAATTGACCAACCACACCGACATCATAGCTTATGTCGATCTAGTATGAGCAGGTAGATGAATTTCCCCACCAATCTCTTATATCTCTCAGCATTTGCATGCACACCATCCTTCTTGTATTCTAAATTAGACGTAGACGGATCCTTAGGGACTAGGGATGGTTTGCAACCAAGCATTCCGATTTCTTTGAGCAAGTCTAAAGCATATTTTCTGTGATGTTGATATTCCCTCATTTGACCTAGCCACTTCCATTCCTAAAAAATATCTGAGTCCACCTTAGGTCCTGTAGTTGTTAGTGCATTCTTGAATCGTTTTATTTCGCCTATACACTACCAGAAAAATTAGATTTAACGACGGAATTAACAACGAAAAAATCAGATTTAACGATAAAAAAATCAGAATTAACGGCAGAAACTGGTCGTTGCTAAATTCATCACTAATTTAGTGAATTCCATCACAATTTTCACATACATATGCATCGCTAAATTAAGACTTCCGTCACTAAATGCCTTATATTCCATCGTTAAACGGGCAATTATGTGTTTTTATTCTATCGTTGATTTTAAATATAAATCAACTACGCATTAACAAAAAATATTTTATAAACAAATACTATATAATCTCACAATTGATCAAAAAATCAAATTTTAAATAGTAATATCAAGTACATAATCTCTGTAACCATAAACATACATTCTAATGTCTGATATCTTAAAGTTGAAAAATGCAAATAAAAGTTGAAAGCTCCAAGCAATACAATCATCGTTCAGGGATTTGGATCTAGATTCTTTGATGAATTTGCAGAACTAGCACGTCAACCAGAAGTCAGGTACCCTCACCTAAAGATTGAATATCCCCATAAATGTCTTGCCATATAGATTGTATAAAATAGACTAAGTTTAATAACAATAAAAATACTCGAAGGTGCACTTTGACTCCAACTAAATTTTGAGATAGAATATTAACTTGAAATTAGGATTAACAAAAGCAAACAAAAACCTAATTTTGAAAATTGGGAACCAATGCAGGTCAAGCTCAGTTGGAATTAACTTATTTGACATATCTCATGACACAAAATTGTTTAAGATGAGCTCATTCAAACTAACACCAAGATCTTAAGTGTGGTTGTTGATTAAAAAAAGAGTGTGATTCAAAAAGCTTAAGACAATGAATGATTAGATGGTTAAAAGCTGCCAGATATATGTAGGGAACAGAATGGTAAAACAATTAACTCCAGTGTCATGCGTGTGGAGTTAATGGGGTTTTTCAATATTAAACACATTAAATACACATGCTCACCATTATTATACACTCAAATTCATTTATCAAAGTTAAAAGAGTAAATTTACAGATATTAAAAGAGTAAATTTAAAGTTAAAAGTTCTAAGACCCTTTAGAAAGGGGCAAAGGAATGATAAAATTCTTGTGTAATTCAACAAAAATCAAACAAGTCTGAACATACAAAACATGCCCACTGTTTTAGAATTGAAACGAGTTCAAAGCTGATGAATACAAAATCCCAAGGGGAAAACAGCTCGAATGCACAATCCACATTTCCAACAAATAACGACACCAAAAGCTCATGGCACAAGAACAATATAGGGCTTGTTTGGATAGTCCGTTGGGAGAACGGACACAGATTCCGAAGTAAATATGTGAGAGGAATTTTGTCTCGGTAAGCGTAGAAATAGCTTTTGGGAAGGCCGTCCCATAGAAAAGCAAAGAAAAAACTAGACAGTCAAAGACAATCTAGTCCGACCAACAGTTCCTGAGACAGGACCCATGTCCATAACTTCAGCTGTTGTGAATACTAAATTAATATCTCACCTCAATCGTAACTTCTTCAATTGGCTCAAGTTTCTCCCCACTATCAGTTTTATACCTAAAATCGCAAAGAATATTCATCCAGTGAATTACAAAAGATTGAAATAAGTAATGCAACTTGTAAGACTAGGCAATTAAAACATTAATGTATAGGGATGGGTGATGTTGGAAAGAGAGAGATCTTGTTCAAAGGAATTGAGAACATTCATTCACATCCCAAAAGTCTTATCCTCTCACCAATACTGCCACTGATGCTGACAGTCTCCGACTCCATCATAGTACTACATATGTGTATAATATACCATATTTTGGCTCAGCTAAGATAAATTCAAGGAACCACAATTCACCAGAAGTGTCAGATAGTAAAAACGATGAAGATGGAAAGAAATGCAGAAACAAAAATATATAAACAAATTAATTTCTTGAAGGAATCAAATAATGTCACTATTAAATAAATTTAGGCAAACATATTTTTCTTTTTCAAAAAAAATTGCTGAAGAATGGGAGGCAATGTTTCATTCTCACTTCTCGTGCTTATGCTTCACAAGAAGAGTAGAACCAACAGCACCTTTTTCAATTTGCTCGAGTATTTTATATTGCTCCATGAGTTCAATAAGAGATTAACCTTCTCCTAGGAGCAGACCAAATCTAGCAAGTTAGGCCTTTATGAAAAGGTTAAAAAGGAAAATAGCCAAAACGTACTTGAAAGTCAAATCAACAACAAAGGAAGATAAGGGATGAAGTTAATAGTGGTTGTAAGTGACCTTTTTCTTCTCTCTCTATAGTTTATACTTTCTCCAGATATAAGAAAAGATAACTGCAATGCAGTAGCGATTACTCATAAAACTGAATCCAGCACATAGTTATCTATGGTAAAAATATTAGGAGGGGAAAAATAAACAGAAGCAACACTTTAAATGTGCAATCAAACAACAAGTGTTGAGGGAAAAAATACGTCACTAACATAGAATATAGAACATTAAGATTATGTGGCCATGGAAAAAACTGACATTGGATCACATCAGATTAACACGAAAGCTCAGGGACTAGGGGGTAAAACTCCAAGTTAATATGCATTTGAGCAAGATTATGTATGATTAATAAACAGCAAGTAAGTTTCAAAATATTAGGCATTGGAGAGAGGAAAAAACAAGTTAATCAAAGTGTTAAAGTACGTTACAGATTTTCATTCCAATTGTTTTTATCAGTGAAAATATATACTACTATTACTTAAGCTTATTAACAAGTAAACTTACAGTGCACCACCTCCAGCAGGGCTAACAGCTTTGGAAATTGATATATCAGTCATAGCAATGCCATCAGCTGCTCCTCCTTGGTGTTGTTCCTGTTTTTTCACGAATGGATCATGCTATTTTAGCCCCAAATCAGCCATGAAAATCTGAAAACATGGAAAGAAAAAATTAATAAATAATGAACTGAACAAAGAAATTTTTTACCACTGCTCTGTTTTGCAGGATAAATTTCAACAAGGACAAATTCAGCAAATTGCATTTGCATTTCTAGAAGTAACTTTACAGAATGAAAATACCCATAAAAAATATTCTATGACACAGCCAATAGTGTTATTAAGGAACAGAACAAAGAGACAAAACAAGCTTACAACACAACCTTTCCCTAGAGAGCCTATTATTCAATAACAACTTAGCAACCCAATAATTGCCAATGAAGATAAATTAATAGAATAAAGCAAAAGAAAAAGAACTTTCAGTTCAAAGGTTCAAAAATGCAAAGAAAAGGAAATGAGTCTCCACAGTAACAGTAGAAAGCAGTACAAGAAGAAAAGGCCAACAATTTCCAAGTCTTTAAGAATCCGGGAACTCTCCACGACTTCAACAGACTTCTCAACCTGCATAACGTTCCAGAACAAGCTTCAATAAAATACAGAGCAAAACAGGTTGATGAGAAAATATGAACAACATATATTCTCCTTATTTACCTCTATCAATGCTTGCCGCGCAGCTTCTCTCTCAAGCTCCCTCTTTCGTCGAGCTTCTGCAGCAGCTTCTGCTTCTGCCCACTTTCGAGCATCTTCAGCAGCCTTTGCCTCTGCCTGTAGCCTTGCTTTTTCTGCTCACAAAGTAAATGTAGCGGATGTATTAAATAAAAAGAGGTTTAACAGCCACCATGGCAAAGCAAATTATAAACAGCAAATAGTGATGTCACCAAATCACCTTTCCTTCGCTCCATTTCCAGTTTTTCCCTCTCCCTATGCAATTTCTCAGGATCTCCCTTCTGACCCTGATCTCAGCCACAGTAAATAGGTATCACATGAAACTGAGAAAATGAGCAGAAAAAATGTTTTCAAGTAGAGCACATTCAGGCTTGAAATTTTTATAGACCTGAGTCAGTGTCTTCTGTCGAGCTTTCAAGATGGTATCAGCAAACCGATTCTTCAATAATGCAGCCCTTTGGAGCTTGTCGGGATAAACCTGTCTTGGAGCACTATCCCTACAACAATCCCTTAGTAGGTATCCAATGTTAACGGAGAACATATATCTTGTATAATTTCTACTCTTAGCTGCTTACCATCTCGAAAGCGGTCTGAGCCAAAAGAATCTGGCTTCTGCTCAGAACCATCATCAACTTTTTTTTTTTGGCCAACAAGAACCATCATCAACTTGGTCCAACCCAACAACAGGTTCTGCATGACGTAATGGTAAGAGTCCAAAATGAAGCAGGTGTGACTGAAAGAAGCAAGAAGCAAAAGCATACGAGCCAATCGTTTGCTCTAGAACTCAATGGCCGAAAAGAAAAATTGCTCTAAATAATGGAAGATTAGAAATAATGAACAAAACAAATCATACGCACACGGAGATACCTGTCCTGCGAAGATGAAGAAGACTATTTGACGACCCACGGAGATGGAGATGAAGATGAAGATGAAAACGCACGAAGAGCTGAAGAAGAAGACTCACGGAGAGATGAAGACGGAGTGGCCGCGGGAGGAAGCTGGGGTTAGGGTTGGGGATTTTAGATGGTAAAGCGGTCGAGCGTCTCACTTGTAGAGCAGCGGGAGAAAGACGTACGTTTTTTTCCCCAAAATTCGAACAAAAAAATTGAAATATAAGAGAGGGAAATATAAGAGGGAAATTGGTGTGAAATTGAAATTAAGGGGAAATTGATCATATTTTATTAAACCTCCAAAATTTAAACAATATATTAACTTCTTTATCCCTTCAAAATTTTATGCTAAAAAATGAATATGAATAACTTAATATTATAGTAAAAAAAATTTCTCATTAATTTGAAAAATTAGAGAGGACTATAATATTCCTGACTAAATTCCCCGCTAATTGGGTAATTTAGAGAGGAATATCCAAGTCATCGCTAATTTTTCTCGCTAATTTGAAAAATTAGAGAGGAATATAATATTCCTCACTGAATTCCTTGCTAATTGGGCATTTAGAGAGGAATATCTATGTCACCGCTAATTTTTCTCGCTGATTTGAAAATTAGAGAGGAATATAATATTCTTCGCTAATTGAGAATTTTAGAGAGGAACATCTAAGTCGTCGTTAATTTTCCTCGCTAATTTGAATATTAGAGAGGAATTTATTATTTCTCGCTAATTAGACTATTTAAAGAGGAATTTTAAAGTCGTCACTTATTTTTCTTGCTAAAGTGTAATTTTCTAGTAGTGATATTATCTTCCATCATTACTATATCCTCTACATAAACGATTAAGATGGAGATCTTAGACCCTAAGTATTAGAGACAGTGTAACTAAATGCAACTAGTCCAGTTGGTGTAACAGAATGCAATTAGAGTCTGTTTACGTGTAATAAGTTAGTTAGAACAGTAGCTTTGACAACTGTCAACACAGCTGAAACATGGTGCTGCATGTGCACTATAAAGTCACACTTGTACTTCATTATTAAGACAAGCATCTTGGAATATATAGAGAGATCTCAATCGCACTACAATTCCATTCTCTTAGTAATTAGTATGGTATCAGAGCCATAGGGCTCAGACCACTGCTACTTTTATCTAATACAATGTCCAGTTCTGCGAACTCCGGTGAAAGTGCAGTCAAGACGATCACCTTGCTCCACCGTGGCTTCTCCAACAAGAAAATTACAGCAAAGCTTGATGACACTAACAGCATAAGAAAATTACAGTAAGTCATTCAAAATTATGCGTCCTGTGTATTTATTATTGGCTACCCATACGCTTGCATTTGGTGTAGGCCCCATCGTGTAAACTTAGATGCTTTTTTTGCCATAGAAAGATATAAATTTGTCTGGCTTTTCTGAACATTTCAGGACGGTGTGCCTAGGACCGCCTATAAGGGAATAGTCTCATATATCATAGTCGTTTTTAGATATCAAACCCCAGGACGTATATTCCTTGTTGGTCCAGAATCGATGAAGCTACTTGGAATAGAAGATGCTTAATGCTGGATGAAGTAAATGAACATCCATATTCCTACCGGCGGTGGTCACCTTGGAAAAAAAGTTATTTTCAAACATTCGCCGTGCGTTGAAATTGTTCGAGTGTTTGAGATGAAATTATGACTTAATCTCTCGATTCGGTGCAACTCTGCATGTTTAACAATTTCATCCATATTATACCTAATTTATCAATTAATTATCCTATTTGGCAAAAAAATATTACTTAACAGCAAGTCCCTCGTCTTCACAGCAACCTCAATCGTCGAGCCTGGCACTGTCCCTTTGAACACCTTTCCAAATCCACTGGAACCTGTGAGGAAACCAATATGCTTTTTCTTGCCCCGATTTTTTATCAAGCTGAGTTGGAAAACATAATTGCAATTTTTAATAGCATTAATATATTTGGCCACATAGGGTAATTAATTGATTACTCAACTAATTAGTATGGCAAAGATTAAAGTATTAAATGTGCAAAGATTGGGGATTGAATTTTAGATAAGTTAAAAGTATAGGGATTGAGTTGTACTGAGTTACAATTAAGGGACCAAGCTATAAAATAGTTAAATTTGGAAGGACTAAAAGATTAATTACCCTATAATACAATACAATGCTTATTCCTTCTGTCTTATTGATGAAGTGCAATGCATTTTTCTTGTTCAATTTCCGACTTTAGTGTGATGTAGGTACCTGCGATGTTTTATTTCCTTCCGCATCGTAGCTTGGGTTAGAAACCTTGGTATTGACTAGCTGGTTGCCTGTATTTGGGGAAACCGAATGGAAAACTAACACCAAGAATGCACAATATTCTGATAGATCACTGGGGACAGTAAAGACGGTGGTGAGTGTGTAGTTATCATGATTGTATAAATAGATTTGTTGACAAATTAAGAAGAATAAATTGAAAAATTGAATGAAGAAATTGAATTATTACATAAATCATTTTGATTTACAACACTAACCTACTCTTTTTTGATGATGAACTAATCCCATTTTGGGGACTCTTGAAGTGGGAGATCCAAGTTATCATCCCCTTCTCTTTGCATTGGTGGGGATTCTTTATCCTCTCACTCTTTGGTGATAATTATACCAAACGGGCCACTAGTTTCTTTCCCGGAGTTATTGGTGAACTTCTTGTACATTTGAGGGCTGATCCTTCCGCTTGAGAAGCGTTGGGGGCTCCCATAAAAGGCCTTGAATAGCGTCATTGCTTTAGCACTATGATAGGTGGTATTATACTTATACTCCACCCATGATAGCATTTTGACCATTGTTTGGGTCTATTTCCAGCAAAACACATATAGTATGGTTCAAGGCTTCATTTGGCAGTGTCGAAATGATTGCTTTTTGGCAGCCCAACCACAAAATCCATACCAGTGTCTTCCCCCACATAGCTTTGGCAATCCGTCAATTACCAATGTTGTGCAGATGTACCAACGAGTCTATCTACTTTTATTTTTTTTCATGTGATACCAATATTGTGCAGAATAAGCCATCAATTACCCTATTGGTATTATTAGCTCTTATTTGATAAACCCATACCTATGCAGTTGGATCCAAAAACAATTTTTCTTTTCGTTTGGTTCTAGCGCCATTTTTTGTTTTTTTCCCGTTTCATCCTCTTAGTTCTCATGTTTTCTTTTCATTGATTTTTTTTTGGTAAAAAAAATTTGTTCTTATCCATTTCTTTTACATATTATACATACATATATTTATATATTATAAAGGGAAGTTATATCTGTTATATTTATATATCTATCTTTTTCTTCAACTCAACATTTTAAATGATATTTATAAAAAAATTCGCGTTATAAAAAAAAATCGAATCCATAGTGTAAGAATTATGTGGTGAATGAATTTCATTTGTTTATACTAATTAATTCTTTTCATAAGATATTTCAAGACAACAACGCCCGAAAGAAAATGGTTTTATCAGTAGCATATTATAAATAACGAATGTTAAAATGAACAAGAACCAAACTACAAATATAATGTGAATATAGAACCTGTAAACTATTACCAAAATCAATCACCTCGCAAATTAATCAAACAAAAATATAAAACTTAAGTCGCCTTGTTTCCCTGTGACAAAAGTTCAAGCAATGATTTGAGTGAGCACATATAACCAGAATCTCACTTAAACATGGAGTTTTCTATATTAAAGTAAGCTTGCGTATGCATATATACTTATCAAGCTGTCATTTTATGCTGGATTTGCCTGTGAACATGGATAAGAAACTCTACGTAGGAGAAGCCACCTGTGCTCTTGTCTTCTACCATATATGAGAAGAAAGCCATTCCTGATACAAAGTAAATTTAGATATCAGTTAAATAACAGGCTCGAAAATTTTCTCCTATTTTGTCATTTCCAGTCTTGAACTTGTCCAGCATAGCAACACAAGTACAGCATGTGGCTGTATCCATTATTTATGAGCCTAGTTCTGATAAAGATGGCAGAACCTAGACAGCTCAATGGAATAACAGCCTGAGTTCGCAGTAATATCAATCCCAACAAAGCTAAAATTATGCATTTTGGCTGTGCAGGAGAAGTAAATATCAAACTTAGTACATGATGAAGCAACTCTAAATAGACACAAGATTCTTGAAAATCAAACTACTTTCATTGTCATATTTCGCTTTGGTCAAGAGAGATCAGGGTTTTGGCCAGAATCAGATATTTCTCTCGCATTTCTACTAAGTTCTCATCAAATATTAATATCAATACCCCAGTCATTCCCAATCTTGCTGTTTGCTGTTGCTGTTGTGTATTATCTGTCTTGTTAGAGTGCAGGTTCTAACGCTTCCTACTCACAGCAAGGGTCTTATATTTTCCATCATAAAGCTATTCATTTAGTCCTATTTACAAGTGTTTTCCAATATATTTCACAAAGATCAAAGAAAACCTTTCAACACAATAATAAATGAAGGGTAAAATTGACCATTCATATAGAAATTTAATGAAATAACTTATAAACAGGAACAAAAAAATTCCTTCTCGCTGCCTATAAATAGGACAAGAGTACATTTGAAAGACTGCACTAAAGACAGTTGACATCAAATAAACTGCATTGATAAAAGGATAAGAAACGATAAGATTTGTAATAATCATATGACGAGTAGGTGTGGTGTTTATTGAGGAAAAAATAGTAGAAAATCTTTTTTAGGTAATTTGAACATGTACAAAAAAGGCTCTTGGAGGCGTCGATAAGAAAGGTAGATCAAATAGTATGGAGCTTTCTAAAAAAATGGTAAAAAATACCGAACGCCCAATTCATTGAACGGGACCTTGCTACAGCACAATGACTACATGCGATCCATGCAGCCAAACCCATCTAATAGGATATAACTTGTAGTTGTCATTGACAAAAGGGTTTCGAAACGAATTCATATTGTTGCATCTTCAGAGTTAACTTCTACATTTTTCAGTTAATACTACAGAACATAGCTCACATTCATTGAGAACATATAATGCACTCACCTGATGGATCTCCTTTCTTGCATAACTTCAACCTGCCAGCAGATTGGAAGCTTATTTAAAATTTACTCTTCACTAAGCAATCAGATCATACGAAACATTATTCATTCAGGATCTAAATGTATTATACCAGGCAACAAAAGAACCAACTTACCGGAGGTAAGAACATCTCTGCCGCCGTATCTCATTTACCACTTCATTTAATTTCTTTGACAACGGATTGTCAAATTGCTGTAACACAAACTGTTGAAAAAGAGAGTTAACAAAGTTAGACTTCACTTCTCCATTTTTTTTAGCCAAAGACATTACATAGCCAGTTCCAAGTTAAAATGCACTGCAAGTAATTTGCATACAAGGTTTAGATAACTATAAGCCTTGAATCCAGCATTAAACAAAAAATCGAATCCATAGTAAAACTCATTCCCATTGATCAATACGCCATACAATACATACACTGCATACGTTTAAAACAGAATTCAATCTAGCCCACAAATCAGGGAGAATATCAGATCGTAACTACTTACAAGGAAGAAAGGAAATGAATGCCTTTTAAAGCTAATAACCATTGGAATTTCCACACAAGGACATTTGTAGTGACTGATATCATTCATATATATGATGGGACTCTTGGCTTAACTGTGCATCTGAAGACTTGTATAAAATGAAGGCTCGAATATCCTTTCTAAAAGTGAGACTCGCATTTGGTTGTTGGGTTGCTGAGGGAATGGAATGGAATTTAGCAGGACTCCATCATTTTGACGCATTTGGTTGCAAGCAAAGCCTTTCCAACAGAATCCTGATTACCATAAAATAACACTCTCCACCTCTCCCAAAAATTAATGGAATCACCATTCCTAACCCTCCCTTTCGATATTACCTATTCAGTCATCCTCTTCCATGTTTCCTCTATTCTTGAGCTTTCTCCCCTCTTCTCTGCCTCTTCGATTCCTAGTAAAAATTAATGAATTACCATTCCTAACCTCCTTTTTTATATTAGCCATTCACCCATCCTCCTCTTCCATTTCCCACTATCACCATCAACCTCCATTACTGTTTACAATCTCGATCTTCTTTTCCCCTTTTTCAACAGTTCTGAATTATATTATATTTAAAATAAATTATAGAAATCATTCTCCAAAATAATCCAATAATTAAGCCATATATTTATGCGCTTGGCTTACAGCTACTTATTAACCAATTCTAGAATTTGACAGACCACAAATCACAAGACAACTAACAAGAGGGGGAAAAATAAAAGGATGGATTTGAAATTACCAGAGTAGGAATTTCATCAACTGTGGCAACACCAAACAGTCTCTGCAGAATATCCGAGCTCACAGAGTCTCCAATATATATCAAACAATCATGGCCATTTTCAAGAAGATATATTCCTTCATTGCTTACATGTTCACTAGAAAGAGGAAGAAAGGAAGGAATAACAGTGTCATGATCTTCCTGCAAGTCATGAAAGTTGAGAGTGTATTGCATCAGGTCAGATGTCAGAGTGACTGAGATAGGTGTAAAAAAATATCACCCTTACCCAATTTAATAATCTTCCATGAGATAAACAAAACCGACTTATGAATTAGAATCATTCATTATATAGGGCACACTCTCAATAATTTAACACAAAAATGTAATAAAATTAAATTCAGTATCACTTTCAAAATGCGATAAGCACAAACTTTTAATCAAGCACTTCGTGGTGTGCACTAAACTAATATTTATTACATGAAATTTATATGTTCTCATACATATTCAAATGTTATGAATGAGTTTACCTTAGAGTCAAGATCATGTATTGCTACCATCCTGGGGTACACAAGTGGTATTGCCAGTGGAGTAGAGAGAGAGGATACATAATTTATCCAGAATGACCGTTCATCAATTTTCCCCTCATTACGCAACCCAATACTCTTGCTCAGTGCTGATATAAACGAAAAACAAATTTTAATGTGTTGCCCACTAAAAAACCATACTATCAACATTCTGAATTTGAGTATTGGGACAGACTGACTATAAAAAATAGAATTGAATTAGCTTTGAATAATACAGTACTCCGTTCATCATGTAAACAACCAAAACCTAGCTCAAAACAGGAACACAATAAGGATAAAAGTCAAATAATCATTTTGAAAAGTAAAAAGGAGAAAATCTATCCACTAGGAAAATTTTAAAAAACTGGGAAAATTTTTGGCATGCAAGGAAAATGGAGAAAAAAATTATAATATGTTGAGATCAGCATGCAACGAAAAACCAACATAGATATAGAATATCACTAGCTGCATATAAATTATTAACAAAACAAAAGGTAAAAAACCCACACATACCAAGTGTGTACAGGGGTAGAAGTTTTAGTGCCTCTGGAAGAATAAGTTGCCCAGATGATGACACGGTAGCACAAAATTTACGATATGAAAATAGTGCATTGATGCACAGATTTGTCACTTGTTCTCGGACTAGCAGGAGTGGCTTTGAAGGAATTTCACTTGCAGCTATAAAAGAAAAATGAGGGTAAGTCTTAAGATTCCCTGACACTAGTCTTAGCAGCATCCACATGTTCTGAAAAAAACTGGGGCAATACCACCAAGAAATCACTTAACATATACGATAATAAATTCAAATACACAGATGTCCAAGTAAATATTTGATATATGGATAGCATCATATGCCAATTAAAGAAGTATACAATGACAATGCACAAGGAGACATGACATACCTTGCTTCAAGAAACAACAAAATTGGGTGTCTAAGTCAGCTGCACGAAATAAATTGCTTAGCATGCTAGTCACGGGCAGAGACAGGGTTACAACCCGAATTCTTCTTTGGCCATACAAAGTTGTGTAAAGAAGCGCACACTGAGTGATTAAAAACAAAAAAATAATCAGAAAAGTAGAAACAAAAACCATTTCTTTAAAGCAAATTAAGAAATTCAGTTAATAATTGCATGTGATATCAACATCACAAACTCCTTGGAATTAAGCAGTAAAATAGTTTAATACCTGAAAAGCACATTCTGATCCATCCTGCAACTTGTCATCATGTTTCAGGGTTACCATAAAAGTCTTGTCACAGTCAATCTGTAGAACAGAAAATTTAGGCAATTGGTTGAGCAAGCCATAGAACAGTAGAAACGTTATAAAACAAAAATGAACTATAACCTAACCCTAGGAACCAAATCAAAACTACCGACTAATATAATGACAGAAGAGATTGATGGATCCAACATAATATTCCAAAATAACTACTACTGAACATAACTATAAATAAAACACGTAAAGTAGCTGTCAAATGAAAAAATTGGGGGTCATCAAAAAGAAAGATAATGTAAATTAAGGAGACTAAATGGGATTCTCATGCACGCATTTCTAGTTTACAAAAAAATCAAGCACAAACAAGTCTTCAAGGACTTAGCGGAAAGAAAACCATCAAGGAAATATTATCTATTCTGGAACCAATGCCTGAAAAGAAGCTTGTGTCTCATTTCCATCTCCCGGTGTGTTGGGAAATGCATATCTAGCTTTGCCAATAAGGAATATTTGGATTCCTTCCAAAAGCATAACAGCGTCTAATTCAAGTTACCTTTTAATGACATCACAGCAACTGGATTTTCAAGGTCAGATTAAATGAAGAAACCCCACACCACTAGAACCTTAAAAGTGGTAGGCAAAGTAACGTTTTTATGCATAATTAATACATTTATCCTAAAAAAAATTATAAAACGAAAAAGCCATCATGATAAGTTGGCAAATAACACTGATTTCACATGCCCAATATAAAGTTTCCGTTGTCAGCTTTATTGTACAAGATAAAGAGGTAGCAATTAAGTTGCACAAATACACATAAGAGTTGTTCAAAATCCGCATCAACAGTTTTGACTTGCAAGGATTGTGATTAGGAGGTTACAGAAAAATTTTCATGCTCTCCCGCCTACTCTCTATTGTCAGCAGCATATAATAGCCTAAACTGCTGATAAATCTCAACAACCCATCTGTGCAAATATATCCATAAGCACAGTGAATATTTCAATCTTTTGCATATTCACAAGCATGCTTATAATAATATGTTGTGTCTAGAAAATGATACCAACCCCAGCTAGGTCAACATCAGTTGGAATGCGTTTACAAAAGTTGCCATAGTATTCCTGTACTTGGATACCCTGTAAGGTAAAGAGACAATTGTAGATTCAATTCACTTTGAATGAGAATGCAGCAAGACTAGCAAGATGCTTCACAGATTACCTGGCTACATCTCACACGCATTACAGCCTCAAAACCTTGCGGCCTAGTGATATTCCATCTTAGATCATTGTAAAGCTTGGCAGGATCAGAAAGAGCTGAGAATGGGTAATAGTAATAAACCTGGAAAAGGGTGAGAAGGTCATGATCTCAAAGCAGAAATACAGAACACTTAATGATAGAAAATGAAATTCTACAGCATATAGGAAGAAATCACTGTAGAATGCCTTGAGAAATAAAATATAGTCTCAACTAAATAGGTGGGTGTAATTAATTGAAACACAAAAATTAATAATTTCCTTCCACATGAAGGATGAGTTGTTGCTATCAAATAAAAGCATAAAAAAAAAATATATTTTACAAGTTAGAAAAACAAGGAAAGAAGAAAGAAGCAAACAGCTAATTCCTGCTGTTATATACTTAGTTAACACTTCTTTCTTCAGATGCAATGACTGCTTGCATAAGAACATTCTTCTCAGTTCCTTTCAATTCCCCCCCAGTAGCATTTTTGTAATGCGTCATTTTCCCACACATTCCTCTCTCCACATAAAAAAACATAAGGTGAAAATGAGCGCTTACAAGTGAGGAAGCTTATCATGGTATAAGACCACATGCATAAAGCAAACTTGAGAACCGAGCCTACTCACACTTAAGCATCAACAACTTTTCAGGACATGTTTTCTGAAGTAACAATAACTAACTCAAGCTTTTATTATCACCAAAAAGATTTGGTCCATTTTGGGCTTTCAAGAACAGGGAAGGAGCTTCAGAAATCTTATCCAGATGTTCTTGGTTGGATTAAAAGGAGGTGTGCAGACCGGCAAGCAAGATCCAATGCAAGATTTGATGCACCTTAGACAAAATGGGAGGGATACAAGAAGCTTTTGATTTTCTTTCTTGCAAAGTAAGGTTTGAAAATTGAAGGGTGATTTGCTTTACAGCTGGATTGAAGGTTGATATAGTCTGCAAATGTAAGATTGTTTAGGCAAAGAACATAGTTGGACACAGAACATTGCAAAGCTCCAAGAATGCAACTTTCATTCATCAACTAGAAGTTTTTTGGGGGTTTTTGAGGAGAGGGGGGATTACAAAAAATTACAATAACCACTATTGTACCCTTTTAAAGACCATAATTCCTAAACCCAATTAACTAACTACCCATCCATGAACCTCCCTTAAGAAACTCTCATTTTATTTATTACATAACCTGGCTCTGAAACCACTTATGCAAGTAGAAGGGTAAGAATAGGAAGGGGAGAGAGAAGAGAAAGATATAGAAGACAGAGAATTCAGAGCTAAATTAATCTGATAACAAATAGCATAGCATAATCAGTCCTAGGCCCCTTTATTAATACCTAAACCCAATTAACTAACTACCCATCCATGAACCTCCCTTAAGAAACTTTCATTTTATTTATTACATAACCTGGCTCTGAAACCACTTATGCAAGTAGAAGGGTAAGAATAGGAAGGGGAGAGAGAAGAGAAAGATATAGAAGACAGAGAATTCAGAGCTAAATTAATCTGATAACAAATAGCATAGCATAATCAGAGTCCTAGGCCCCTTTATTAATACCTAAACCCAATTAATTAACTACCCATCCATGAACCTCCCTTAAGAAACTCTCATTTATTTATTACATAACCTGGCTCTGAAACCACTTATGCAAGTAGAAGGGTAAGAATAGGAAGGGGAGAGAGAAGAGAAAGATATAGAAGACAGAGAATTCAGAGCTAAAGTAATCTGATAATAAATAGCATAGCATAATCAGAGTCCTAGGCCCTTTATTAATACTATTCTAAAGCCTAACGGTCAAGTCACATATATCTAAATCATAACTACCATAACTAATTAACTAACCCCTAGTCCCTTTTATATTACATAAAAAAAAAATACAAGAGTTTACATTTATATTATGCAATAAAGCTCAGCAATAGTCAGACTCAGGGCCCGTTCCTTTAAGATTTGGGGGGGGGGGGTGATTTTGAATAATTAAACACAAGGGGGTTGTAGGGAGGTTCTCCCAACAACTCCCTCATTTTTAGAGTAAGTCACTTACCTTTTTAATTTTAAACGAATTGGCCCCTAGTCAAACTAGTTACAAGTGTTAAACTGATCCCATGAACCCAACTCATTAAGCAAAACTTATTCACAAATAAAGTGTAATCTGACGGAGGGAATCTATCTATCTAATTCTCTTCTATTTCTCCTCTCTATCCTCTTCACAACACAAACATACGGAAACAAAAGCCAGAAATACAATGAATACCTGTCCGCCAGTAGTTCTTGGAATGACAGATATGGAAGCAATGTCTACATAAGTCTGGGTGGTGAGAAATACATCAACACAGACCTACAATATGAGGACACAATTGTGATTAGCAGACCTTCAACATGCTTATCATTAAATGCTCGCAACAAAAACAAACCCATAATCCCAAACAGATTAAAAGGGGGAAAAATCTCAAATCACCTGATATTCACCAAACTCAATTGCCATTTCCTTGAACTCTTTGTCTGCTGGTTGAAGCAATTTATGAGCCTCCTAAAGTTCAACAAGATCAACATGTGTGAGAGATTACTAAATCTAGTCATGAGCCTTCACTCATTTGCTTAAACTTTTGGATTAGATGCTCCTTCATTCATTGGCAAACAGTCCAATACTTGATGCCCCCTTTCTACTAATTAACAATGAAATTAAGTATAAGGAATGGATGGAGTTCTCACGTTGTTCAAACTTCAAAGCAAAAAAGGTTTTTCATGTAAAGAGGCAAGTTAGATATTAATAAAACCAATTATTCGCCTTCAATTACAAGTGTAGGCTTATGGGTGAAAGCAATACTTGACGTGTCAGGGACCATTTTACATTCAGTATTTCATTCACCAGGGCAAAGTTAATATATATCAGATTCCCCAAGCCTAGGGCATTTGATATAGGACTAGTAACAAGGATAAAGAAGGGGAAATGATCCAGCATTTACAATTTAAAGATAATAGGCTAACCCTGACACAAGGTTATAATTTTAATAAAAGATAACTAAACTGGTAACTAGTGCAATTTAAAATAAAAAATCTCTTAAAACATTTAAATATAATATTAATTTATTCTTAATTAAAATACTTCTAATCTTACTTAAAATAATGTCTTTTGTGTCTTTAATTCCTGATCCCCAAATAATTAACAATGACTTAACACTTGTAAGAACGATGGGCTTTGGAGGGAAGGTACCCACCGAGAGGGGTAGACTTGACTTGAAGGGGTTATAACTCATTAGACTTGCTACTTAACCCTTGCAAGGATAGGCTTTGTGAAGAAGGTATACACTAGGTGGCGTGTAGACCAGACCTTGAAGGAGTTAAGACCTATATGACCTCTGCCTGTAAAAAAGTGCCAAGTCTGATATGTAAAAGGTACTGACCTGTAGGGTGAATGGGCAAAATGAGGTTACTACCATGTCAGGCAGTACAAGGACCATTAGAAGGGGGTGTTAGGTAAAGTTAATCTGCCAAAAAGGGGTATTTAAGTTGTAAGAGTGAGTGGAGTGCACCTAGGTTCCTAGGGACCAGGCTTAGGGAGAGAAAGACCATCACCTCCATTATCCTTGTCCTACATAGTACCCCCTTTTTTTGGGGGGGGGGGGTAATGGCTTGATTAGAAGTCCACAACTCACTCTTGGGAAGAGTTAAGCATTGAATTGAAGTTCCATTAACAACTATTCCACTTCCATTACACCCTCCTTCATAATGTCACCCATCGTTCTCTCTAACTCCCAAATCCTTCAAGAATCTTGACAGGGGCATGATAATGAAAAGAAAATAAACAAAGCTGAAACAGGAGTGATATGCCCTCTTAAAGGCACCCATACATGGAACAAAGAAAATCTCAACCAGCAACATGAGCTGAATGCAAAATTGATCATCAGCATTGATTCTCGAGGCAACAGCATTACACTTGACCACCTAATTAATCATTCTCAAGTCTACATCAACAATAATGCCATATAATTTAAGAGAGATTTCCATTAACGATCAAACACTAAAGAAATTCAAATGAATACCTTTTCCCTGGCAGAGGTATTTGTTCTACCCTCAGCCTCCCTAGCAGAGAGGGCGCCAATACCTAGTGATGGCAAGACTGAAACAATAGAATACAATCATCAGGAACATTGAATGAACGGATTGGTGAATCAAACAATAAAACATGGACACAATTACAGAGAAGCCAAGGGACCAAATAAATAGATAATTTAAACAGAAAGAGCTACCAAGCTCACCTGACTGAAAAACCAACAGCTTTCCTCCACTTCCCTTCATTGCCAAAAAAGCTGCCTAAATGAAGACAACTACGGTATAAGCGTTAATTTCTTAACTTATGTGCCTTAACATTGTCGCATTGAAAATGTGAAGGTCAAAGGAAAAGGGATGAATGTAAACAGCTGCAGAGCATGACCGACCCCTCCATTCCCATTGCATATAAAATGAAATGAAACTTCAATATACATTGGATTACAGCTGCCCCATAGCATTGCTCAAGTCATCCAAGTTCAATAATTCTATGATTGTTGCTTACTTAAGGCAATTGTTTTAATAACCTCTTTAATTGTTAAGAAGATTAATTAAAAGTTATTATCTAATAAATAAAATTTAACAAAATTCGACTTCTTTAGAGACTATTTCTTTTACCAGTCTTAAAGCTCAAGTGCTAACAACTAATGAGGTGTTTAATAGATGAACTATATAGTATATACAATAAACAACATCCATGCTTGTTATACTCATCACTACATAAAAAGAAGCTTTGTTCTTCAAACCATAAAAGGGATATCTACCACATCATGCTTGCATGAATGCCTATGTTGAATCAGAGCACCAAAAAAAGGAGAGAACACACAAAAAAAGGGGAAACTACAAAATATTATTTAAATGATATATCACTGAGCCATCTATATCTATGGGAGCACCCAATGGCCAAATAAGTACACAATAATGTTGCAAAAGTCAGCGACAGGTTTTTATATCTGCATGAGCAAAATGAAAGCAATTACTTCAAACACGATGTCATACCTTGATTGCAGCACCAAAGGCTGACTCAGAGGTCATATTATTATGAAACATGGAAGGAATGCTTTCCAGAAGCAATTCTAGGTGTTGACGGCACTAAAAACAGGAGAAGCAAACCAATTTAGAGACGTAATGTGAATATGGCTAAATCATTAATAAGATATTAAACATAAATTCGTCGATCAAAATTCTACCAGAAAAGGTTGAAACTCACCTCAGCTAGTGGAACAATAACATCAGTTTCCAAAGGAGTATAAACATCTTGTACATCAGGAACAATGAGCATCAATGGCTACAGACATGACAAATGTAAAAATCAACCTGAGACTCACTAATTGGGACCCCATAAAGTTAACTAGTTATGAAAGAACAGATTTGATAGCCCACAGTTCAGCAGATAAAGTCAATACTCAAGATAAAAAACACTGAATCTAAACAAGTAAAACAGAAAACAAGTTTACAAGATACAAAATATATAAATAATGAAGGATGGTGATGGAAACGTTTGAACACAGGATAATGCAGAAAAATGCAACAGTCATGCAAGTTCAATTTTCCCTGATCATTGTAGATCCCCTGCCCCCCACAAAAAAAAAAAAAAAAAACTTCATCCTGAAATATTTGCACTCATTCACTTGAGAAAGCGTAATATTGAATTGAACTGAAACATCGACTTACAAATTAAAAACTCTACAAAATTGAACCTTTGCAAAGTGTGCATATATTTTTAGTTTCTACCTGCTGCAAAGCACGTTTTAGGTTGTAAAAATGGATTGTAGAGTCAAAGGTTGCAACTCCAACCATTGTGCGGGGACCTTCCTGAATCAGCAACACCAATGATAGTTAGGAAATGCACTTCTCTTTAAAATATGCATGTAAAAGAAAGTATGTAATGAAACACAATAAGCAGAAATCCCAAAATCCTCCAAAGTAAAATATCAGACAGCTTCCAGACGACCAAGATAAACCAGAAGCAATTAGATTCTGTTTGTGCAGTACTAGATTTGCTTATGAAAAACAAAGTCTAAGGTTCTTTCTTTTTCTTTTGAGGTTTTCTTTAAAAGAAAAAAGGAGCACCCAAAAAATGGAGGGTTAGAAAACCTGACCTGAATAAAACAAATATAACCAGAAAAACAAAAACATTATAAACCCCCACTGAACAAACCAGTAGAGACTAAAGAAAAGCAGGTCAGTCTCTTAGCGTGTCAGGAATGAATGATTTTCTCCAAGGCGAAGCCAATTGAAGGAGACTATGACTGTATGGGATGCCTAAGTCTCACATTGAGCAGTGTGGACTGCTATGGTGTATTTAAGCGGTTCTCCCACCTCAATAACTAGTCTTTGGAAAAGGGTTGCCCATTCCTCGAGTATCATCAGAAAAGGTATTAGCTATCATGACAATAGTACAAGTTTCCCAAGTCTCCTATAATTTGTTCATCTTGATCAGAAATAGATTTATTGGGCCACAAAACATATTGATTATGCTTATCCTCCACAAGCAGAGGGAACTTTCTAATCAAATCAATCATCCAATTCAGATTTCTCTCATCTTAATTTGCATAAATAATGAACCAGAGGCATCAAGGCTTGAGCTGGGATGAAGAAGACTAGCCAAAAAGATAATGGCAAGTTTGCAATCTACCCCAGCTCACCAGCATCTGTAAGAATAGCATGAACATGTGACCCATAGCTAGCGCATAAATTTCTATATGATGACTGATTTTAAGGGTCTATAGAATCAATAAAACACAGATAGAAAGCCACTGCTTACAAAAATAGAAATTCAAAGCCTGCTAGAAAATGGAAAATAACAAGCAAACATTGAAACCCCAAGGTTTTCCTCCCTTAAAATATCAAGAACAAAATTAACCAAGCCTAAATAGTAACCTGAACAATTTGTCAAATAACATTTGAACTAATCCAACCATGGTGAAATTGGATGACATAAACACAACCACAATGATCATTTAAAATTGAAGAAAAAATAGAATATATCTGAATTCTTCATGGTATTTCAAGCGAATAGAGACAGCTATACATAGATCAAGGGCACAAATCAGCCAACAGTCCCATGCGAAAAGCAATAAAGCTACAAAAAACACATGAAAATACACAATCAGGGAACTTTCAAGGAATCCAAAGAAATGGTTATAAATTATAAATATCTTGCTTTATTGTTAGTAGGATTAAAATTCAGTTATAAAGTAACATGAACATAAATCCAATCAAATAAATAGAAAGCATCGAGTATCAGATAAAATATATCAGCACAGAGGACTCACAGGAAGATCAGTGATAACTTGACTGATTGCACTGCAAGCAGCAGCTGTCGCACCAGTTTGCACAGCATTCATGGATACATCAATGAGGAAAAAATACACAGCTGGCATTGGCTCACGAACCTAAAAAGAATGGAACTCATTATATAGAACTCATCATAGACACTTTTTCTCCACCACAAGGCATGGCCCCGGTTGTACTATGTCCCACTTCCAGACAAAGATAAATACAGTTTCTTGTTTATAACTAAATAAAAGAAAATAAGAAATAAACTAGTGTATACCTCTAGACATTTACTCAGAATGCAGAATTTGTGACATGTCAGCAACAATAAATTATTCAATCAAAGAAAAATGTATATTATTGAGAAGGAAAATATAACAGAAGTTGAGAGGGTAGAGAATGTGCTGCAATCAACATCATGTACAATTCAATATCCTTCTAAAGAAACACAGCCATTATAAACGGGGCTAAAAGAACATATAAGAACAATAAGCTCTTCAAAAGCATATTTGCAATTCTGCGATTGCCAAATATACCAACCATGAACTCCTTTGTAGCAACAAATTCAACTGTTCCTCGACACAATTCAGGTCTTTCATCAGCATCCCTACGTCGACCATCTGGACCTAGATTGCAATGGTAGTCACGTGGAGTTTCATCAGTAAATCCTGTAAAACAGATTACAAGTCAGATCCACAGGTTGACCACATGTCAGAGCCAAACGTAAAGGACCCTATAATACAAAAACCAAGCGATATTGAAATTATAAGGATCAAGCTTGTAAATAATTGAGTCGCAAAGGTTTTATAAAGTTGAGACAGTTAACTTGTGCCGTAAAAATCATTGTCTCCATCAAGTTATAAATTGCAATACACACAACTTGCTATCAAAGATAAACATTTAAATTTAACATCAAGCGATAGGAATGGGAATGACAATAAGGTTTGATGAATGGAAATATTAACATACTTGGTATAATTCTTTAATTATTAAAAAAAATCATTTTTACACCTATTAACAATTGATTTAATGAAAATAGTACATATTTAGTAATATAATTTATTTAAAAAAATCACATATAGACCATATTTTTTTTTACAATATTATATCTTTTGTATAATATAAATGCGTGTACTCACACCTAGTGCATGAGCATGCTAGGCAAATTGCACAAATGGAAGCCCGTATTATTGAGGACACAGGCTACTTTGTCTTGTCACAATCTATTCCTAGAATAGTCAACTATTCCATCGACCATGTAATAGAATCCTTATTTCTGCTCTTGGGATCTCCATTCCAATGGGAATAAAATGTCATCCCTTTACCTTCAACCACACATACTTTGATAGGATTCCTGCTCCCTCTCCTTTCTCTACAGTAAACTTCCCATAAAAAAGAAACACAGCACACGGGAAAAGAAACTACTCCATAAGATGAGTAATGCAATATTAGATATAAATTGCACTCACCACACAAGTTGCAGATGAAACGCCTTCCCTGATCAACAAATTTCATGAAAGGATTTATGTACGCCTTGCAACGTGAGCATCGGACAGGACCACTTTCCCCAAAGTCCACAACCTATAAGACCATGAGGTGATAAGCTAGCAGATTCATTTATCTAGATTTACATCCATTCCTCAATAAAGGCAACATGTTAAAAATAGAACAACCTAATTAACTAACCATAAGAATAAGTCTGTTACAGACAGACTTAACTAATTCAACAACTGACTTTATACACCTGACCCCATGATTATCATTATTTTCACCATAGCAACATTGGCTCTGTTTGTTTTGCCCGTTTGCACAACGGGTGCGCTTACCGAGACACTTTTCCTCTCACATAAATTATCTCGGAATCTGTGTCCGTTTTCCCAACGGGCTATCCAAACGGAGCCATTATTTTTTATGTAAAGACATAGCAATTTCTCCATTCTATTTCCATTCTTGCACTATTTTTATCCCTCTAAATACATTTAGAATGACATTCTCATTCCTTTCCATATCATCATAAATATAATTTTTTTGTCCCATTTACATCTCTGCTTCTCAATTATCATGCCTTGCAATTTTGTACATCAAACAAGGAATAGGTGCATGCTGTCAAATAGGAGGGTAACAAATGCAATCTACAATTTGAACAAAAAAGTTCAAGAGGGGCTAGTTGATGCACTTTTCTCAATCAACAGATGGACTGCCTTGGTAGAAGTTCAAGCAAACAGGTCATTAAACAGAGAGCAAACCGTCAAACATATGACATAGTAATAACAATCTTCTGACTAATTATTTACTTCGTCAAGATGACAATGCTTTGTGGAATGTATAATAATAAAATGTAATCTGAGTGCGAATCACGAGGATCAATAAACCAAAATTCAAATTCCAAAAACAGCCAAAAGATCTACATCTTCAATTAAAATAAGATGAGACTGAGACAATGCTAATTTGTCATTTTAATTAAATTTAATAATAATAACAGATGAAAAAAACTTCAAATATCGGAAACATAGGCATTACTTGGATGGGTTCCTCAGAAGGGTGAGGAAGGGCCAAGGGTTGGACTAACAATGCCAATTGCATTCCTGATGTTGCTAACAGGTCGGCAGTGAAGGGAATCTGTTGAATTCGCCAAAGAGCACAAAGGAAAGAAAAACAAATCAATATGGCATATGAAAACTCTAACACTTTCAGAATTTTGAGAATCAACTCCATGAAGACTATTGTAATGTAAAGCTAAAATCTTCTTAAAGGAAGAAAATATCAGAGAGAAAAATAACACAATAGTAGGAAACCAGACATACTGTCAGCAAAACTAAATAATATAATAAAATTACACAAAGCATAATAGCAAAATTGCAAACATGCCATCCAGTATCCATAAAAGCAACCATTAACTAAGCACCACAAAAAACTTAGGCACAACTCCATCCAAAAAAGTGGCAAAGGAGAGAAATAGGGCTTGAAGATACTGAAATTTAGTATCTATACTTAAAACCTGACCTGATTAATTGTGCACCTCATGTAACGGGGACTGCAATTCCCTGTATCTTTTACAATGTAATCACTGGTCGCAGGCTGAACCAGATAAGGAAAAGAAATGAGAAGCTATACAGCATGGGAGACTAATATCACATAAATCACTGATCACTTTTCCGATTACATTGACTGTGAAACCACATTTCAAATTTAAAAACAGGAAATTAGGAAACCATGATGGTATTAGAAGAAAGAAGGTTAAAAAGTGAGAATAACAAAGACAAAGAAAATGCAGGTAAATTTGGCAGCAAGCCATTCAAAAAGAATTTTCAGATGAATACCGGAGGAATTGTTGCCTGGTTGCCTTGACGAGTTTCATGCAATATCACTGAGGAACTTGGAGTGGGCCTAGGAATTTGATTGGGATCAATTTTTGATGGCCCTGCCACAGGGGCTCCTGTTTGACCAACTGCAGGTGATATGGTAGTTGTCATAGATTGATTTGGCAGTGGAGGAGGCATCCCAAACATATGAGGAGTTTGTGGAGGACC
>JANTPZ010140773.1:0-24848 GCA_025593235.1 Vachellia pachyceras | reverse complement strand
CATACACAACTCAAACAATCACAAAACATACATCAATCTACTCCTTATCATGCAAGGAGTGTTTTGCAACCTTTGATTTGTTCTAAATCACTCTCTTTCTAATTTTTGACATCAAGAACCCTAACTTTCATATTTGCAAAAGTGAGAACAAATCCAAATTTCAACCCATGGAATAGGTAGAAGAGACTATAAGGATCAAGATTACATAGTAGTTTAGGTGCTTAAGCCTTTTACCTTGGATTTTCTTGGAATTTTTCTCCTCTTGAAGCTTGCTCTAATGGCGTGAATGTTGGCTCTCATGGAAGGTGAAAAAGACGACAGCTTTGGGTGAGAAAATGGGCAGAAATTTCGTGACTTAATGCCCTCCCAATCACTTAATTGTTTAATAGGGAATTTAGTTAATAAAGCTTATCTCATAAGCCATAATTCAACCACATGCTTAGCCCTTATTGGTTACCTAAAAGTAACATTTAATGAGGCTTATCTCATGGTAACTAAGGGGTAAAAAAAATCTGATTGTAACCTTGGTTACACTAACCAAACCGGTTACCGATCGGTTACTTCTACCGATTACAACTTTCACCGGTAAAAGTAACTTAATTCCAATAAATCTTTTTCTTCTTTTATGGAGATATTTTCTTTCTCATTTAATCTCCATAATTCCATATTGAATATAATAAAATTATTATTCCCAAAATACCCTTTAATTATCTCCATTTTTATAGGATTATTTTATCCTGTCCAAAATCCCTGAAACGGAACAATCGGAGAGCAAATTTCTTTTAGGGCCTTGAAAAATACTACATTTTTCACTGATTCTCAAGCCCTTTTCCTTTTTCCAAAATGCCTTCTAGATTGTCCAAAATTAATTTTTGAAATAATTATATTTCGGGGATTTTCGGGTATTTTTTGGGCCTTTTTCCCAATTTTCGGGAAAATCGCCTTAATTATATACCGGGTAATAATTTTATTAATTACTACATACTTCACTGGATTTTCCATATTTTTCTCAAAATTTTTGAAGAGCTTCTAATATTTCAAATAATCATTTTCCCTCTTTTTACCCTTCAAAATTCCGTAGACCAGGTCCGAATTTGGAAAATCCGCGTTTCGTCACAGCGACCTGTAAGTAGAGATCCATCTTTCGGGCATCTTTAAATTTTTCTGATATTTTGGTCAACTGGTTTACTTTTTGACTTTGACTTTGACTTTTGTCAAATGACCAAAATGCCCTTCAACTTTCTCATAATTACCATTTTGCCCTTACTTTCTCTACTTTTCCAAAATTACTATTTTGCCCTTACTTTTGATACTGAAAGACCTTTATGTTCTTGGTCTTTTATTAAATAACATATGGGTCCCTTTCTATAAGGTTTCCCATCCTCACATTTCTCTAGGGCAAATATACTTAATTTTGGAATTCACACGGAACTCCGTGCCTCAGGCCAGGTCTAACTTTCTCAACTTCCGGCACTTAATCTTTCTTTTTGAGTTATCTACTTCTCGTTTCTAACTCATCATCTTAATCGCCGGATTAACCTTTAATTTAGCTAACATAAAATTGTGGATATTACATATAACAATGAAGATCTTGAATTTTAGGATTTTTAGTTACAAACTGTGTCTAATTTAGAGGTCACACGCTCCTACACATGTCCAAGGAAGCAAAAATCCTGAAAAATTCACAAAATGGGATAAAAGCCCACTCTCAGGGGAGGCACGTGTATGTCACATGCCGCCATACACGCCTCGTATCAGGTCACGTGCCGGCCCATTAGATTCCACGCACCAGCACCTATCTGATGGTGTAGTCCGCGCCTCACAAGGACGTGTCACGTGTCCTCACGCGCCACGTGGCTCCTTTTCCCCTTTTTTATTTTATATATATAGAGTTTATTGTTGTTTTATTTTGTAGAAGGAATTGTCTAGCTCACTTGCCAATGCATGAGCGCTTTCACTTCTGGGTCACAGGTTAAATTCTCCAAGGATACTGCATTTTTTTGGCGTTAGGCCTCTTTAGCCCAACCCTTCTTAATTTTCATGCATTGGGCCTCTCTAGCCCAACTCTTTTTAAATTTTTTTATAGATTGGGCCTCTCGTGGCCTAAAACTTTGTGTTTTTTAGGTTTAGGCCCTCCTTGGCGCAAAACCATTTGTTGTTTTTTATTTCTCGAAAGCAAAATGATGTCATTTCAAGTGGTACTGTGTGGGTCATTTAACCTACTCGACCCATGGCTCATCAACCCGGATTGTGCCACCGGTACTGTTCATCATCCTTAACCTCTAGCGGGTTAGGGCGAAACGGGTCGGGTCCTTTGGACCCATCTCATTTTTCACTCATATCTTCATGGTCTGACATCCATTTTGCACGTTCTTGGTGTTCATTTCTTCATTTCGATGAACTCTACACAATGGAAGCACTTTTAGAGCTAATTCATTCTCTTTTTCTAGAAAAATGTGATGGAATTCGTAACTCGTTTTTCCTCTGTAACTCCATCGTCCATTATCCGTTTTTCGCGTTCTTGGTGTCCACATTTTTGTCTTGACGAGCTCTATACTATAGACATATTTTTTAAGCCTAAAACGTGTGTTTTATGAGGACCTAGATTTTTGTTTCAGTTTTGAATTTAGTTTTCACGTTTTTCATTTCGTTTTCTTGTTTTGTTTTTTGTTTTCATTGTTTTAGTTCAAAGGCAAATGATTTCAAACCACATATACATATAAAATTACATACATGCTTGAAATTTCAGTGAAAACGAAACAATATTTTCATGGAATCAAACGCTATGGAGGAATGAAAGAAAAATATCATACATACATATTGCATCTCCATGAACACGAAAAATCATACCTGAACAGTAAAATAATGCCTCAAGAACGTAATTCCTCTGAATCTACTGAAGGATTCGAGCGTACCTATAGAATCCAACTATGTTCACAGATACCCGCACGGAATATGAATCACTAGTGTGAATCCAAATTTGAGACACAGCAAATGCACCGCATAGGAAGAGAAGAGAGGAGATGAGTCTTTGCAGAGAAGGGAAGGGAGAAAATTATTTTCTCCATCTGTTATGTCATCCTCACTTGGGGAACCACATCCCCACATTATATCTTCCCAACGTAACTGTTCCCATGCTAATAATAATTTTAAAATCAAACTTTTGGGGAAAATTATAACTTTGTTCCCACAAGTTTACTCATTAACGCATTTGCCCTAAAATGTGTTCTAGGCCTAATTCACTAAAGGTGACCCATATTCCAACATATAAGATTAAATGCTGATGATAGGTTGAAATCTCTAATTTTTTATTTGAAACAATCATGCCAAAGTCCTACTTAAAGAAACTAATATATGAAAAACCTCCAAATTCATCAATGATGATACTTTCACTTACCTTCGACAAGTCATGAGACTTTTCATACAATTTTTTTCTTTTGCTTGGGACATTGGGGTGATTTTCCTAATTTATTTTTCATTTTTTGCCAATGATTAAATGCTATGTTAACATCTTCAAAATTTACTTACTCCTAATATTGAAATTGATGAGCCATTTGACTCGTTCATCTTCCCAAACGTTTTTGGACAATGACTAACTCTGTCGTACGTAGTTGAGAATGTGAATTATGCTAAAAGTTTATTTTTAGTCAAACATGCGTATTGTTTTTTATTTTTCTATCCCAGAAAACCATAAATTTATGGTTGAAAAACTTGGGAAGTATGTGACTTAATTCTTTTTATTAATCAACAAAATATAGGAAAAGAAAATACTATTGTTAAAAAACGAAAAGTCAATACTTAGATTGTCAAGTTCCTTGATTGTGTCCCTTATTTCTAGTTCTTTAATCGCATAGTGGTATGTGTCATATTTTTTCATCCGGCTTTACAATTAAAAGATAACATTTTGAAAATAGGACATATGTCTATGTGTGATTAGAGAAATTTGATATAAAGAAACTTAATCTAATTACTATTCTAGGGTAAATTATTTCTTTTTATTTTTTCCCTAAAAAATGTTTCGGTACAGTATTTTGACAGGGCTTTGGGATTAAATGATAATGTGCAAAAATTCAACATGTGATAAAGTGTGAATAGAGGAATCAATTTAATGATTATAATAAAATTTGTAGGAAAAATTGAATTTTTTAAAAAAATTAAAAAAATACTGCATAATTGAAATCCGAAGCTGCGGATTGATTTCCGTAGGTAATATACCTGCGGATGTTAATCCGCAGGAATTCTATAATTTAAAAAGGTTTTCAGCAACCCATTCCCAAAATCGAAATGGAGCCTAGCCGACAGGAAGAAGGGGAAGAGAAGGAGGGTTTGAGGTGGTGAGAGTGAGAAATTTGATATTTTTGAGATGGTTGTAAACGTGTCGTCAGCGTCAAGGACACTCGCAAACGTGTCGTTGACATCTTGCTCGGTAGTTCATTTAAGGGCACCATCAATGTTAGCAACAGCTATGCAGGTGAGTTCCCTTTACTGAAATGTTCGATTTGGACAGCTGACAGTTGGCGTCTTGCTCCTGTTTGGTTGGGATTGTTGTTACTACCGAGTCTCACTCACACCCTGCGCTCCTGTTTTGTTGAGCTTCGGCGTCTTGCTCCTGTTTTGTTATATATGCGTTATTGTGTCCGTTTGGTAAAGTGGTGGAGAAGTACTTATGGGCTTATTCACACAAGCCGAGGCAAATATGTGGAAGAGATTGTCTCATTTTGCGGAAAAACACTGTTGAACGTACTTATGGGTATAAGTGGGGAGTTGCCAAACAAACGCAATGAGAAATTAGGCTTATAAGCTCAAAGGTTCATGGTTTTTTCCTAATCACGAGCTTTGTAAGCTCAAAGGTAATCAATGAGAAAGGTTGCTAACTCGTAAGATGCATATAAAAGGGGTTGTTGTCCTAATTGGAATAAATGAATTATCATTTTTCAAGGCCATTACTTCACCTTATGTTTCTAATTCTCGTTGCATTCAGATTCATAAGATGGTTATAATGCTTATAGCTGATTATGCCTTAGAATTATGTTAGTTTTCTACATGTTTTCCTTTTTGCAATGAACAGCAAGAATTCACATCCAGCAATAAGTTATAAATCCCATTGCAATGGAATCGGTGCACTAAGGTTTCGAAATCATAAACCCTAACAATTCGAATGGGTCCGGAGATGCACACAGTGACCTCCTTCTATATCCCCACCACAACTTGTTAGGTCATGAATAATATGGAATGAACTCCACCCCATGAAATCCTTGAAGGGCACTTAGTGTGTGTATGGAAATCGCAAAGTGACAAAATCAACTCCATGCATGTTGACTCTAAAACCAAGTACAACTAGGATGATAGAAGAGAACAACAAGTCTTCATTGAATAAGCCAAATGAACTCCATTTAACTTTGTCAATCACAAAACAACTCAATACACAATAAGCCAAGTTTGGCTCAATCGAGACCAAGTATTTACATACAAATCACATAGTACAACTCGGATCCTAAGTAATCTATAACGTAAATACAGATTGAAAGCAAATACTCCCCTTTCGACACTTCGAACTCCGGTTTACTCCATCTTCAAGAGGTTGGAGATGCTCAGCTCCTCATGGAAGGATGAATCATACTCCAAATGGATGGATGAAGCATTATGGATGGATAGATGGTGGAAAAAATGGGTGATGGTAGGGTTTGGAGAGTGTGTAGATGAGAGAACATGGGTGTGTGTGTTCTTGCCTCTTATCAGCCTCCTTTTCCTCCTCCCTTCGAAATTTACCCTAAATGGAGTATTAAAACCGTTCTTGGTCGGGTCTTGAAGGTTGGATCGGGTTATTTCCATCTAGAGTAAAAAACAGGTGCTGATACACGATTTTCGCCGCGGCCAACTATGGATTTTGCCGCGGCGAAACTCTCTCGAGAGTTCATCGTCTGCTTGCCTGAACTTTGGCAGCTGTGAACTTTGTTTACACAGCGGCGAACATGCCTAGAGTTGCTGCTTTTGCCCTTTTGTATGGAATTCCTGAAATGAAATAACAAACTTTGGCAGTATCACTTGCTCATGAAAGAATTTAAGCACAATTACATCGTTATTCATGGCAAATGACCCCAAAATTACATTAATCCAATTCAACAACTCCTAATCACAATTTAAGCACAAAAAGGTCATGAATGGGCCAAAATTGACTCTATGACTCTGGAAATTCAAGAAGAAAACTAACATATTTAAAGCTCAATCATTACGAAATACCCATTTTGAACCAATGATTGGATGATCATTTGGTCGAGGTACTAAATCCCAAACTTGATTTCTTTCAAATTGATTTAGCTCTTCTTTCATAGCTATAATCCAGTCATTGTCTGTCAAAGCTTCCTCAACATTTTTAGGCTCTATTGTTGAAATAAAAGTGGAGAAATGAGTTTCATTCATAATTCTTCTTTGAGTTTGAACGCCTTCATCCACTTCTCCAATTACTTGATCTAGTGGATGATTGCGAATAAACTTCCAAGCTTTTGGTTGAGGAGTTTAAGACTGTTCATTTGATTGATATTTAAAATTATTCAATGGTTGATCATTAGATGAACTATCCTTTTTATTTTCAAAACTTTTTGAAATAATTTCTTCATCAAAATTAGGCTTAGCTTGAGGTTCGATTTCAACAAACACTACATGTACTGATTCTTCTACCATGCAAGTACGTTTGTTGAAAACTCTATATGCTTTAATTCTGTTTGAATAACCTAGAAATAAACCTTCATCAGATTTAGGATCGAATTTACCAAGATTATCCTTGCCATTGTTGTGGATGAAGCATTTACTTCCAAACACGTGTAGATGTGATAAATTCGGCTTTCTTCCTTTGTATACTTCATAAGGAGTCTTTCCCATTGATGTTATGATATATGCTCGATTAGATATGTAACAAGCCGTGTTGATTGCATTTGCCCAAAATACTTGAGATACGTTCTTTTCTGTCATCATTGCTCTTGCCATATCTGTAAGTACTCGATTCTTTCTTTCTACTGCACCATTTTGCTGTGGAGTTCTTAGAGCTGAGAAGTTATGATTGATTCCTTCGTTTTCACAAAATGTCACAAAGTCTTCATTCTCAAATTTTCCTCCATGATCTATTCTAATATAGATAATAGACATACCTTTCTCATTTTGAACCTTTTTAGCAAATATGGCGAATAATTCAAATGTTTCATTTTTCGAAGCGAGAAATATGGTCCAAGTAAATCTTGAAAAATCATCAACAATAACTAGAGTATAAAGATTTCCTCCTAAAATTTTAACTCTAGCTGGACCCATCAAATCCATATGAAGTAGTTCAAGTGGTCTTTTGGTTGATAATTCTTTCTTTGATTTAAAAGAAGATTTGGTTTGTTTGCCCATCTGACATGCATCACAAACTAGATCCCTTTTGAAATTTATTTTTGGAATCCCTTGAACTAAATCATTTTTGATTAATCGATTAAGCTGATTCATATTGACATGGGCCAATCGTTTATGCCATAAACGACTTTCATCAGATTGACTAATTAATAAGCAAGAATTAGAGGAAACATTTTCTAAATTAACTGTATAGCAGTTACCGTCCATTTGTGCTTGGAGTTGAATGTTCGCCTTGTGACGTACCTTAATTCTACCTTTTAGCTTCATTAATGTTGATTTAGAACCATTAGGAAGCCTCAATATCATCAAAGTGCCCAAAAGTTTCATTTTGGAAACTTTCAAAAATCTGAAAGTTACTATTCATTGGTTTTTGGGCGAACTTTGAAAATTCATAAATAATTGTAGAAAAATCAAAATCGAGTGCTTCCAAGTTATATTTGAAGCTTACAAATTCCTTTACATGGGAAAAATAATCACTGGGTCGTTATCTTGCCCAAATGATACAGTTTTCAACGTGAAAAAGCACTGTTCATTTGGTCTTTTTCTATTTCCCAGGTTTTTCAGTGATGTTTTGCCAACTTTGGAATGCTGTAGCTTTCTGTACAAAATTCAGATTGCAGTGTTCTTTGGCTTGTTCTAAATCTTACAATGCCAACTATTTTTCATAAAAATTTCAACTCATTTGAAAAACATTTGCCCTGTCTGCCGATGGGTCAAAGTAGGGCATTTGAACATCTTAACTTAGAGTATTTAGGCAAATTTTCCTTTCCAAACTTTGTCATTTGAAAACTTTAGCTTTTTAACTTCTTTTGATCATACATGGTCATGAATTTGGATATCTTTAACCATTACCTATCCACTTTACATGCATAAGTTCACGTACATATTACATTCCAAAACAAATACCAAATAACATAACATTACAACATCATCAATATGAGATTCATAACAACTTTGCCTCAACCTTCATGCAATTTCTCTTTACCTCTTAAGGAACTTGCACCTAACATTTGTTAGTGGGGGAGAGTGAGATTTTGGGAAATCCCAATAGCAAAGCTTACTAACATACATGGAAAGTTTGCATGACACTTTCTAAAACACATGTAAGTGCATGGCATTGTGAAATGTATATTAAGCACTTGCAAATGCATATGGCCATAGCATCACATTACTCATAAACACAATTCAACAATGCACAAATCATAATCAAGTCATGCATTTTCAAAGATAAACATTTCATTAGGGCATTAGAGGAAGTAAGAAAACTTTGCTACCTTGGCCTCTTAATTTTGTTCCTAACTTTATGCCTTTTCTTGATCACTTGGAGGTTCACTCTCTTGAACCAAATCTTTGCCTACAAAATGGACAACATAATGGCCATTAAACTTAAGCCATTTCCAAAGCAAAGATTAATATAAAACCCCTCTAACTTCTTCTTACATTTTTCTTAAACCCTAGGACATTAATTTGTCCTTAATTTGTTCTAATGATTCCATAAACTTGGGACCATTTTTATCCTACACAAAAACTCATTTTGGACCCATTGGAATCATCAAAATCATCAAAACAATCCATCTACCCCAGATTCCAGCTCAGGCCGAGATCACACACACATATTCTCAAAGTGGATTTTTCAACATTCAAGCATTATATCATGTGTTTCTTGTTCCTAGACCTTTATTAATGCATGGAAACACATGATTTAAGCTCTTCCATGTCAAATAAAGAATTGGACAGCACCTCCCCATATTTTCGAAATTTTCCAGATTTTCCAACAATCAAGAACAAGCTCAAACAATCACAACATTCACATCAATATGCTCCTTGCAACAAGAGGAATCATTTGCAACCAATTATTGGCTCTAAATCCCTCTCTTCCTCACTTTAGCTCTCAAGAACCCTAACTTTAGAAATCCAAAAAGAGAGCTCAAACTAAAATTCCAATCGGTGGAAAGTGTAGAGGAAGATGAGAGGAGCATTTCTATGTATAGAACTCATTACTTGAACTTGTTACCTTGAAGTTGTGGAAGCTTTTCTTCTCCTTGGAGGTGCAGAAATGGCGTCTTCTCTCCAACCAAATTCCAGCTCCAAATGTCGGCCAAAATGGTGCAGAAATGAGGGGAATTTGTTGATTTATTAAATCATGAAATAATGGGATGAATGGTGGAGATTTACTCTTAAACTTAAAGTAAATCTAAGGGTTGAGATCTCTCCACATGTGAGCCATTTGCTTGCATCTAATTGGTCCACCAAATCTGTCATTATGGGCTGTAAAAAATCTGATTAGGAATCTAGTTGGGCTAACCAAACTGGATAAATACCTTTACCGATTACGCGTTTTTCGAGAAAACTTGACTTTTCTCCGGTAAAACTTTTTCTGCTTTTCTTGGAGGTATTTTCTCTCTCTTTCCATCTCCCTATCCTCACCTTGACTTAACATTTTCATAATTACCAAAATACCCTTGGCTTCCGCACATTTTACAAGATTTATCTATCCGGTCCGAAATCCCTGAAAATATGCAATTGGAGGGTAAAATTCTTTTAGGGCCTTGAAAATACTACATTTTCCACTGATTCTCAAGCCCTTTTTCTTTTCCCAAAATACCCTCTAGATTGCTCAAAATTAATTTTTGAAATAAATTATATTTCTGGGATTTTCGGGTCTTTTTCCCAATTTTCGAGAAAATCGCCTTGACCGTACACTAGATAACAATTTTATCAAATACTATAATGTTCACTGGATTTTTCATATTTTTCTTGAAATTTTTGGAGGGCACTTAGTACTTTAAATAATTATTTTTCTTCTTTTTGCCCTTCAAAATTCTTTAGATAAAATTCGGGTCCGAATCACGGAAATCCGTGAATCACTGTTAGGCTTACGGAGTCGGGCTCTATCCATTGGGCATCTGTAAATTTTGGTCAAAGAGTTGACTTTGACTTTGACTTTTGACTTTAGCAGTGTCAAGTTACAAAAATGCCCTTCCATTTTTTTTCATAATGACCATTTTGCCCTTCCTTTATCTACTTTTGCAAAATGACCATTTTGCCCTTACTTTCACTTCTTATGGACTCTTAGGCCTCTGATCCTTTATTAAATTACCTTTGGGTCCTTTTCTATAATTTTCTCATTCTCACATTACCCTAAAGCCCGTATACTTAACTTTAGAATTTCAAAGGAATTCCATAAATCAAGCCAGCTCTAATTTTACAATTTCTGGCTATAACTTTCCTTTCTTTTTGAACTGTTTACCTCAGATTTCTCTTTTCATTTTCTAATTATCAACTTAGCATTACTTTCAGTTCGTATGAAAATTTCGGATATTACACAGCTCTTCTTTGTTGATTGGCAAATCCTTTTTGTTAACTACAAAACATTCCTGAGAATCGAAGATTACCCAATTGTTTTTGTCAGCGCTTTGACTCACACTTAGAAGGTTGTGACATAGACCTTCTACATGGTAAACATCCTTAACTGATGTTCCATTTACATTGTTGATTTCACCGATTCCAACAATTCTACCGGATTGATTACCTCCAAAGCTAACTTTCCCACCTTCTTTTGCCTTTAGGTTGACAAGCTTATCTTTGTCACCTGTCATGTGTCTTGAGCATCCGCTACCGATATACCATTTACTTGGTTTGGATACTCTAAGACAAACCTGCAAACAAATTATTCAATTGATTTAGGTACCCAAGTCTTTTTTGGGTCCTTTTGGGTTAGTGCTTGGTCCTTTAGGAACATAAGTTCCTTTAGGTACCCATTTATAAGTTCCAAGATCTTTATTTCTTCTAAAATAACAGAAAGTAGTTCTATGCCTTTTTCTATTGCAGTAGTTACAAAAAGTAAACGGTTCAGACATATAAACAGACTTTTGAAAGTATTTTAAATAACTTTTGTTGCCATTTTTCTTTTTTCCTTTATGAAAATCATTTGTAGAGTTATAACCTATACCACTTTTATCATTCACTACACGTTATCTTTTTAAAATGATTTGTAAAGTTTCACTACCTTTTGTAAATTTTTCAAGAGTTTTCGTAAGCTTTTCATTTTTCATTTTCAAGTCAACACAGTTTGAACAATATGAGCAGTGACTTGTTTATCAATGGGTTTTTCCAATTCTTTAACTTTCTTTCTAAGAAAAGATAATTCTTTTGCAAATTTTAACAATTCAACATGCATTTCATTGTATTCAGCTCACAATTCATCATAGCTAGGTTCAGTATCATTTACCTCTTCCATGTCAGATTCTTCTTGTGCTACAAGACACAAGTTGGCTTCATCTTCCGTATCACTCTCTTCACCTGATGAGATGTCTCCCCAAATGCCTGATATGTAAGCCTTCTTCTTTTTGAATGATTTAAATTTCTTTTTCCCTTTCTCCTTTTCTTTGTTGAGCTGCGGACAATCTGCACAAACATGTCCAGGTTTATCACATTCATACAAATAATCTTACTTGATCCTCCTTGGTATGGCCTTCTGGTATTTTGATCTTTTCGGTACATCTTTCTGAATTTTCGAACTACCATGGCTAATTCTTCATCTTCCACATCTTCATTCTCATCTTCTTCTATTTCAGGTTCTTTTATTGTTTTGAGTGCTATCCCCTTTTTCTTTTTCTCTTCGATGTTGGAGAGTTCTTTCTTGAATTTCTGCTTACTTTCGTATTCAGCAAGACTTCCAAATAGTGCAGCTAAGGAGGTAATTGATTCTCCTCTGGATTCTTCAATGGCTGTCACTTTTGCTTCTCATTTATTAGATAATACATTGAGAATTTTTCTTACTTGTGTGCATTGATCGTACGTTTTTTCGAGAGTGGCTAACTTATTGATAAGATGAGTGTGTCGCATCTGGAATTCCACAATTATTTCTTCATGTTTCATCCTGAATAAATCATACTCAGTAGTGAGCATATTTACTCTGCTTTCTTTTACAGCTTCAGTGCCTTCGTAAGTTATCTCCAATGCATCCCACATATCCTTTGCTGAGGCTAACGTACAGACTTTGAAAAAATCATTCTCGTTCAATGTTGCCTGCAACATTAAAACAGCGTTTTGATTTAACTGCATCTTTTTCTTATCTTCATCATCAAACTCTGTTTTCAACTTTGGAACCGGTTAATCGTTAACCTTTTTCATCGGTACTATGTTCCCTGTTTCAAAAACATGCCAAAGATCAAAATCAGTGGCTAGAATAAAATTTTGAAATTTGATTTTCCAGAATGAAAATTTCTGGCTATTGAAAGCAGGTGGTCTGGTAATGGAAGCTCTATCGGTCATGATATGTTCGCCAAATCCTGCCATGATCTCTCTTGAAACTGTTAAGTTCTTTCCACAAGAGACCTGCTCTGATACCAAATGTTAGTGCAAGATTTGACCAAGAGGGGGGTGAATTGGTCACAATAAAAATTAAATCGTAAAACATAGAAATTAAAAACGAAATCATAGAGAATGCAAAGTAATGAAGAACACAGAGATTTATCCTGGTTCGGTCCTCTCTGACCTACGTCAAGTCCTCAGAGCACCTCTAAGATTTTCAATCCACTAACAACAAACAACTTGGCTTTACAAGCCTTTACAAAGTGAGAATTACACTCCCCCTCAATCTTCGTAAAGAGACCATGTCTCTTCCTCTCGGTTTCTCATAACTTTCAACCCAACAATCTCAAGATCCCAATCTTGAGTTCATCACAAAGACAATAGAAGTGAATTACATAAATGAAACTCTCAAAAGAGCAGATAGACTAATCACGGAAGCTCACAGATGATTTTGAATGAAAATAGAAGATCGTAAGTGAAAGGAATGAGGAAATGATACGTTGATCAGTTCTGTTGTTTTTCTCTTTGCTTTCAATGCTTCTATTTATAGATGAAGCCTCATGGGTGTATGTTGGATAGTGCCCAAGTGATCGTTGCTCCATTTTGAAAGAAGTATCCGTTGCAGGAGCGTCTCGGTTGGTGGCCTACCGTTGAAAATGCGTATCTAGCTGTCATCTTTTTCATTCAAACGTTAAAGTACATTTAATTCAAATGGCAGACAAATATATATAAATCTTTGATAAAGAAATCTGCCAACAACGATTTTTAAGTAATGGATAATGATAATAAGAAAAAATGAGATTCAATATTGAAATAGAGTACGGACAATCTGATGCAAAAAAGCATGCAACTCGAGTTGAGGAAGTATTCAACTCGAGTTACCATCACTTCCATGCCATGACTCGAGTTTCCAATTCAAGTTGTGCAAAAATTAGTTATGCAACTCGAGTTATGGCATGGTGTGACTCGAGTTTTGTTGAGTGAAAAAGTTTCTTTGGACCTTCAATGTCTTGACACTCGAGTTATGCTCTTCTGTAACTCGAGTTGTGATCTTTTAGAGTGTAACTCGAGTTGTTGCACAAAAAAATGTCAATTTTGACCTGCAACTCGAGTTATCACCTCTTGAGACAATAACTCGAATTCCTTCATCAATGGCTCGAGTGATACAACTTGAATTTTGATATTTTCAAACATGTAACTCAAGTTATAATATTTGTGACTCGAGTTATCACCTCTTGAGACAGCAACTCGAGTTCCTTCACCTGTGACTCAAGTTATACAACATAAATTTCTTTGGAAAACAGACTTTGGGACCTGCAACTCGAGTTATATGAAACCATGACTCGAGTTATTATGGCAAACCTGTACAACTCGAGTTATGAAATAGATAACTTGAGTTTTACAACATGAAAGGTGCCATCACTTGAAGTTGAGGACTCGAGTTATTGCTGAAATTTATGTGCAACTCGAGTTGTTTAACCAATGACTCGAGTTGTACAACATGAAAATCATTTTTCAAAAATTCTCAAGTCCAACTTCAAAATCCTGCCATGTATCAAACTTTTGTTATCATCAAAATAAGGTATCAACATCAATTTCATTGATGATCAATAATTGAAAAAGATATAGGAATCATGTGATAAAACTTGAGTCAAGAAAGAAAGCAAACTCGAGTTCAATGCTTAAAAAGATCAAAAGTTCAACAAAGATTCAAAACTCAAGTTTTGGAGACATCACAACTCGAGTTCAATCACTTGAGAGAGAGCTAGAAATCAAAACTGCAAGTTTTGTCTGCAAGTTCAAGTAAAATTCAAGTTCTAAAATCACAAAACTCGAGTTCTGGTAAGTATTTTTGTGACTCTTCATCTTCATATCATAAAACTCGAGTTCTGAGAAACTCAAAACTTGAGTTCTTAAATAGAAGAATCATGTAAAATTGAGTTCTAACAAAAGTAAAACTCGAGTTTTAGTATTGTGAAATTTGTTTTGGCCTTCAAAACTCGAGTTTTGGGATAACCAAAACTCGAGTTCTGCTGAACTCAGATGATTTAACCCTTTTTCAATCAAAACTCAAACCCTAACCTCTGTTCTCATATTTCAAGTTCTCTAAACCAAAATTTTAAAATCAATCATCACATCCTTTCGAAACCGTCACATCCTAGTCGAAAACTTCCATAAATCATCACCCACACTCATTCAATTCTCATTATCTCATTTTCACTAGTCTTTATGCCTCAACATTGACAGTTTCTCAGTATCACAAAATTTTATTATCCTGTCAAAACATATCATGGCAGGCACCAAAATGCCCCAGCCAAGCACTCCAAAGTCATCCAAAACAACTACTGTGAAGTCCTCTCATACCCAATTCGCCACACAGAATCTGCCCAAGCAAGTGCACATTGCCAAGCATTTATAAAAGGATATGGAAGTCCATGTGGCCAGGAGAACTCGATCTGGCCATCCAAAACCTATCTTGATCATGAAAAGCAAAGGCAAAGAACCAGCAGTTTCATTCCCTCAGCCTGAACCTTCTACAGTAGAGACTACTCAGTTAGTACCCTCATATTCTGAGACAGAAAGTGCGTCTCCGTCTTAGTTAGCATCTTCTTCAAGGCATATCAGAAAGAAAAGAGTACCAAAAGAAGCCAAGAAGCATATTCCCAAACCTCCTCCTGAGTTCAACACCAAAAGGGTAATGATCACTTCCTCTAAAAACAAGTTTAAGACCAGAGCTCTGTGTCCATCAATCTATGTGAATTTGGATAAAATAGACAAATTATTGGGATTGGAAGTCAAATCTTATTTGGCTCATTAGGCACATTTGATCAGTTTGAAAATTGATTTTTCCCTTGACATAATTTGAACTTTCTATAACATGGAAGAAAAGAATATTCTTAGAGAAGATGGAACAGTGCATGAATTTGGATTAATAACTACTATGAGAGGGGATCATATTCATATCACTGCTAATTTTTTTAATGCTTATCTGGGTACTAATGAGTTCGACAAGACCCTGATGGAATTCACAAATGCTGATGTACAAGCTTTACTGAAGCACGGTGAGGATCTAGGTGATGAACTAAAATTTGAACCATCATCTATGCATGTGTTACAAAGGACTATTCATTATCTCTACTCTCGGTGCATGATTAACAAGTGCAAGAACTATACTCATCTTTCCTTCTTTAACTATCAGTGTCTGTCATATATTATTTCCAAAGAAAAGAGTAACATTGGACAAATGGTGTTCGATAAAATGAGGAAACTGGTCACTTCTAAGTCTAAAAAGATTCCTTTACCCTATCCTTTTATGGTCTCAAGGATTATGGAGTTACATGACATTTGGTATCTCATTGATGATCAGAGACCTCTATCTTCCACTCAGTTTGGAGAAAGTCACTTTTATATGATGAATATAAAAATTGTCTCTCCTCGACCAGTTGTTGTTCCAACCAAAAAGAGGAAGATCCTTTCTGCTACTTTTCGAGGTCAAGATGAAGCTCAATCCTCTGCATCTCAATAGGCTTTCCCTGATCCATTAGTCCTTCAAGAAGCTATTCAGTCTGTTATGCAAACAAAGTTCAAGAGAATGAGAGAAGGGTTTATCACTGCCATCACAGCATTGGCAAATTCATTTGAATCATTCAGAGTTACTATGTTAGGGCAGCTTGCATCGCTTACAGAATCTTGAGCAGTTTGTCAGGGAAAACATCATCCTCCTACTCCTCCTGTAGCCTCTGATACTTCTCAACCTCCTCCACCTGAACCTTGAAACTCCCAATATTCCTCTAAGTTTTTGTGTTCTCTAAGTTGAATTATGGATTATGAATTCATGTGTAATCTCTATTTTTATCTCTGTACTTTTTATTAGAATCTTATTTTATTAGTATGCTTTATGTAATATCCCAAAATTTGTGAACGAAAATAATAGTGAAACCAATAAATTATGAAAGGGTTTAAGACCCATTGAAAGGAAAAATAGAAAGGAAAATGCCTAAATAAGAAAGAGGATGATTGACTAAGTCCCTAGCCTTGAAAATTCCAAGTAAGAATGACCCAGGGGCAAAATGGTCATTTGGCCTAAATAACAAGGGTAAAATGGTCATTTTGAAAAAAAGGCCTAGAGCATAAAATGTTATCAAATAATAAGGACATTTTTTGTAATTTGTCAAAAGTCAACAAAAAATCAAAGTTGACCAAAAAGTCATAGTTGACCAAAAATGTCAAAGTCAACTACGGGTAAGTTTAGAATTAAGAAAGAGTAGAAAAAGTGATGACATTTTGATAATTATAAGAGAAGTAAGAATAGTAGTGACATTTTCCTAATTATGGACAAAGTATAAAATGCAATGGCATTTTTGTAATTAAGGGTTTTCAGAGAATTGGAAGACAGAAATAATTATTTGAGTTAGTAGGAATCCTCAAATGCTAGAGATCCAAACTGGAAAATGTTTAGTTGGGTCATAAAGTATTTAATAAAATTATTACTCGGTATCTGATGCTGGCAGTTTGGAAGTATGAAGAATAATAGTGCCCAAAAAGCCCTGAAAAAGGATTTTCTTAGAAAATTAATTACGAAAAATCTGAGAAGAATTTTGAGGAACGGAAAAGGGCTAGAGTATCGAGGAAAATATAGAAATTTGTCATTCGCTTAAGTTAAATTGGCCATCGGAACACATTTTACGGTGTTATACGCAAATTGAGGAATCCTGACGAGTTACGAGGAAAACCCAGGGATGCTTTGAGCTAGGACATGATGCCATTTAGTTAAGGAGGCCTAGGGATTGGCGCCACATGATAGATAAAGTCTCCGGAAAAGTAAAAAGATAGTTACCCTGTTAAAAGTTACTTTACGGAAATGTGTGACACCAGATCAAGTAACCAAAGAGCCTGTAGTCTAACTAAGACTTGGAGGCCAAGCGAGAAAGTAATAATTATAGCTTTATGAGAACCACATGGAGCTTGACAATAGGCATAATCTTAAGCCTTAAAGAGCTAAACTTGGTACCCAAGTTTTGATCCCATCCATTCATCTTTCAAGAAGGCTTTTAAGTGACTAATCCTCTCCATTTTGCTCCCAAAAACCATCCACTCTCCTTTATCTTCATGGTCATATTTTTCTCTCCCTCCCAAGCTCCCAAAGACACCATCTTCAAGCAAGAAGAGAAGGAAGAAGAGCTCACACTTAAGGTAAAGTTCCAAGCACCCAAACCAACATCTTCTCTTGAGACTTGCAACCTCTTTCACCTTTCCAATGGTTTTATTCCATGAATGAGTCTCTCTTTTTGAAGATGAGAGGCTAGGGTTTCAAAAGGTAAAAATGGAAAATGAAAGGTTTTAAGAGGTATTAAAGGTTGTAAGCTTCTCTTTAAGTTGTTAAGAGTAGTTTAATGAAAGTTGTTGTTGTTGGGTGTTGTTGTTGGGATTTTGGAAACCCTAAGTACATGGGTAGGTATTGTCCATTTGGGTACTTGAAGGGGAAAATGTGTTTGAGATTTATGAAGCTTGAATCATGATTTGGAATCAAGAATACACAAGCATTCATCAACAAAAGTTGAAAAATACAAAACCCATCTTTTTTCTGTTTTTTCGAAAATATATAAGAAATAGAAGAAGTGGGATTTTGATGATTCTAATGCTTCTAGTGGCTTCAAAATCAATTTTTGTATAGGGTAAAAGTAAGGAAAGAATTTTGGAAGCATTGGAAATCAAAAGGGACAAGTTATAAAGTGATTAAGGGGCTTAAAAGGGCAATATGTGTATATTACGTTTTTATTTTATTTTCTTGGCCTTAATTGGTGGCTGGAAATTTATGAACATATCATTATATGATGTTTAGGAATTCAAGAGCCCAAAGAACACATTGTTAAAGTTTATTAAGAAAGGATTTAAGTTCAAGGGAATTAAAAGAAAAGGGTAGCAAAACCCTTTAACCTTAAGCTTTATAGCTTTTGAAATATGCTAAGTTATACATGACTTGTTTAGAAAATTATGATGATGAAAGTGTGAAAATGTGCTATTTTTGCTATGGCCATATGCATTTGATTGTTACATGTTGCACTTTTCACTTATATGAAAGATTGTCATGCTATTTTTTATGACTGTGTTAGAAAGTTTTGCTATTGGGATTGATTGAGCTTTAATTGTGTTAGTTTTCTTCTTGAATTTCAAGAGTCATAGAGTCAATTTTAGCCCATACATGACCTTTTCATGCTGAAGTTGTGATTAGGAGTTGTTGAATTGGATTAATGCAATTTTGGGGTCACATGCCATGAATAATGATGTTATTATGCCTTAATTCCCTTATGAGAAAATGATACTGCCAAAGTTTTGTTATTTCATTTCAGGAATTCCGTGCAAAAGGCAAAGACAGCAGCTCTGGACATTTTTACCGTAGCGTAATCACATTTCGCCGCAGCTAAAGTTCAATCACATTTCGAGAGAGATTCATCGTGGTGAACAACAAAGTTAGCTGCGGTGAAAATCGGTATCAGCACCTGATTTTTACTCCAAATGGAAATAACCCAATCCAACCTTCAAGATATGACCCAGAACAGTTTTAATACCCTATTTAGGGTAAAATTCAAAAGAGAAGAGAATAGGCTGGAGGAGGAACCTAAAAAAACACATATACTCATTTTCTCTCATCTACACACTCTCCAAACCTTACCTTCACTCATTTCTTTCACTATCCATCCATCCACAATGCTTCATCTATCCATTTGGAGTGTGATTCTTCTTTCTATGAGGAGCTGAGCATCTCGAACCTCTTGAAGATGGAGTAAGCCGGAGTTCAAAGTGTCGAAAGGGGAGTATTTGCTTTCAATCTATATTTGCATTATAGATTACTTAGGATCCGAGTTGGACTTTGTGATTTCTATGTAAATAATCGGTCTCAGTCGAGCCAAACTTGGATTATTGTGTATTGAGTTGTTTTGTGATTGACAAATTGAAGTGGAGTTCATTTTGCTTATTCAATGAAGACTTGTTGTTTTCTTCTAACATTCTAGTTGTGCTTGGTTTTAGAGTCAACATGCATGGAGTTGATTTTGTCACTTTGCGATTTCCATACACACACTAAGTGCACTTCAAGGATTTCATGGAATGGAGTTCATTGCATGTTATTCATGACCTAACAAGTCGTGGTAGGGATTTAGAAGGAGGTCACCATGTGCATCTCTGGACCCATTCGAATTGTTAGGGTTTGTGATTTTGAAAACTTAGTGCGAAAGTATATACTCTACCTAATCTTTTGCATATTACAAGTGTGTGCCCAAGCAGATTTGAAGAATTTTCAGCAATGTACCAATGGAGATCGAACCAGAAATGGGATCCTACTCCAACACATACAATGAGGGTTGGAAATCAAATCCAAAGTTCAGCTGGAAAGGTGAAGAAGCGAATGCACAGAGATTTCAAAGGAATGTAGGAGCTGGACCTTCCAACTCCAACATTCAAAATACTCATCAAGCCTTGAGTGTGCTACCAAAGGAGGACATGAATCAATTGCTTCACAATATGCTGGTGTTACTCAAGGAAGAGAAAGCATCCACCTCAAATCAATTCAATTCGCTTGCTTCACTTATTCAGAAAGACTCTTCGAAGAATGATGCAAGATATGCTTCTCTAGAAAAGAGGATGGAGCAGTGGAAAACAAAACCTAAGAACTTGAATTCCTTCATCACTCAACTCTCTAACAGCATGAGTGAGCAACAAGTAAGAAATGGAGGCTCCATGCCATCAAACAATGTTATCAACCCTAAAGGATTGAATGCCATTAATTTGAGAAGCGGGAGGCAAGTGAGATTTGATGATAAAGGAGAAACTTCTGAGAAAAGAGAAGAAGAATATGAATTTAAAGAAACCCCGCAAGCTGTTGAAAAGGAGAAGAGGAGTGAGAGCACAAAGGAAGAGTTATTGCTTAGAAGAGAGAGTGTCTCACCACGACAAAAAGAAGAAGAAAGATGAAATCTAGAGTAAGTGGCAACAAGCAAGAACAAGGAAAGAAACAAGCATGGCTTAACCTCTTTGAAAGTTAAAGAGGTAAACATTCATGAACTCCCTTTATGAATAGTAAAGTAGAGGTGAATATACCATTGCTTGATTTAGTGAGAAAAGTCCCGAAATATGCCAAATATCTTAAGGACCTGTGCACCAATAAAAGGAAATTTAGACCTAATGAAAGAGTCCAAGTAAGCTCCAATGTTTCAGCCTTACTTAAACCACACCTTCCTGTGAAATGTCAAGACTCAGGATCTTTCACCATCCCTTGCACTATAGGAAAAATTACTATAGGGGGAGCGTTGTTAGATCTAGGGGCTGTGATTAATTTGATGCCAAAGTCTGTTTATCAAGCTTTAGGGGTTAAGAACTTGAAACCCATACCATAATACTCCAAATAGCGGATAGATCGATGAGATATCCAAATGGGATAGTTGATGAAGAGTTGAAAATTCCTCTTAAACCACCTGATCCACCATTTTGCTCTTGCATCGGTTGATAGCATGCTTTCACTACCATATTCACATTTTAAGAAATCAACCGATAAGTGCATGCATATTTCTTCCTATATCAACAGTGATGACCCCTCTGGGAGAGGTATTTTAATTGATTTTGTAAAGAATTTAAGAAGAGCATGGCTTGAATCGGCCGTACATATGCATGTTATGTATGGAAAATAAAAAAAAGAGCATGGGGATGCCGATGAAACTCATAAACCACCATGATTATCATGTTGTTACTTTCCCTTCCTTAATCATTTGCTTTGAGCTTTGGATGATTATGATGTGAATATAAATGTTTTAAGTATGGGGGAGGAACCTAGCCAGTAGAGGTAGTTTTGTCTTCATATGTAGTGTAGGATTTTTGTTGAATTCAATAAACTCCCTTTGAAATTATGATTGGCTTCTCTCCAAGAGGTTTGTTGTTGAAAAGAGTTCTACTTGCAAAGTTAGAATGTGCATATTGCTTGGTTGAAGTTATAGGCTTGAATGCTAGCTTGTGTATTGTGTTTTGCGTTTCCATCTCTGTGATTCTTTCCCCTCTGTGATGTTTCGTCGCGACCAAAATCAATTTTAGCCGTGGCCAAATTTGTTGATTGATTTGTGTGAGCTCTCGAGAAGTTTTCACCGTGACTAACTTAATTTTTAGCCACGGCAAATTTCATGACTTTTCATATTTTCACTGCGACCAATTATCGGTTCACCGTGGCGAAAAATCGTGCCCCTTCACCTTCGTCACTTCGCTTTTTAAGAAAATTTCTTCATTTACTTCAATTTCACGTTATTGCTTCACCGTCGCTGCCGTTGTTTTTCTTCCCATCACCGTGTAGTTCACCATTGGCTGCCGCGACTCTCGCATTTCTCCACCACTCTTCGTGCCTTTCATATACTGTAAGCATTCCATCATCTTCGCTCCTTTCCATTATGTTTTCTTTCATTTTTTACTGTGTTCTTCGCTGTTGTCGTCGCCTGTTCTACGATTTATGTCGTGACGAAAAAGAGTATTCTCCGTGACCAAATATATATTTATTCGTGACAAACATTGCTTTTCACCGCGGCCAACGACTGCAGTTGTTGTTTTCCACCTGTGTTAATTTTGAGTTTTTTGTTGTTTTCTGTGCCAATTTGAGGAAATTTTTGAGCTTACCCAGAGGCATCATTTGGTAAAGGAATGCCACTTTCCTTCCACACCTACTGATAATCCTTTTGTACGTCGAATGATTTAGTCTGGCCTGATTAGCCTTATCTGTCATCGTACACATGGGAACCTTGCTTTTGTTCACCATTTCTATGCTTAGTGCCATCATAAGATGGCCGTTTTTATCAATTTTCGTGGAAAGGCCCATTTATATGCCATGAACCATCATACCATCGGAGCTCACCTGGCCTTACCTATCCCTAAGCATGACCATTTTGTTTACCTCATGAGTGAGTTCCCTAGGGATGAGACAGTGGGGACTTTATGTTTACCTGGGATGGGTTGGCACATTCCTCGTCGAACTGAGATGTACATTCACCGTTTCGAGTGTTGCCTTGACACTGAACCTTACTTCCATCTTGTTTACAGTAACATTCTTCTTACCAGCCATCTAGCAAACCTACCGAAGAAGCTAGCCCTCTGTGTTTACATGTTGATGCAAGGGATTAGTTTTGACATCTCCACTCTTATTTTCTCTAGCCTTCGTGAGGCCGTTCTCACTTCAAAGACCATGAAGTCAATCATATTCCGCACTTCATCTCTGAGATGTTCACTTAACTGGAGATCCCTAGCCATCTTGAGGACCACCAGTTTGCCCCCGCCCCAACTTTCATTTACGACAGGATCCGTGGAGCGCCCCTAACCCAGCCAGAGCCCTTTATAGATATTGACAAGCTGCTTAGTGAGGACGAGGAGGCTCCTGCATCACGGGTACCATCGGACGATCATCCTGTATCCCCAGCCACTGTTTCACTCGAGAACCTGTTTGCTGAGTTTCAGCAGTTCAGAATCGTTTTTTTAGAGGGAGCGGAGGTATAGTAGGAGGATGGATGCCTTGATCGCCCAGATTTTACACTTCGAGTTGCCTCCGGAGGAGGATGAGGATAGTGATATGAGACTTCTAGAGCCGGACCATCCGGAGTGGGCGGAGCAGCCGAGGGGAGTCAGGAGGACGATGTTGCTGTTAATGTTGATTCAGAGGGTGATTCGCGATGCAGGGAGACGACTAGTCTTGTTGCATCTTTCTTTCTTTTTGTTCAACTTTGATACAGCTGTATGTTTTGGACTTGGATTTTGTATGGATGTTGTTACAGTTGTATATATAGGCTGCTATTTTACATACGATATTTCTCAATCTTTGTTGCGTGAGTGAATGATTATTCAGTATTGCTTGTGAATGCTGCTGACTTATAAATCTTGCCTTCCAATCATTGAGGACAATGTTTGACTTAAGTGTGGGTGGATTTAGATTTAGAGTGTTCTCAAGTAATATCTGATTTGAACCTTGCAACTAAAAATTTTTAAAGGATGATGTTGGGCCATTTTTGTCTCAAAACTTCCATAGACGGAAATCGGTTCCGAAATTGGAAAATTGCATGTTACGTCATTGAGACCAGTATGTAAAGGTCCATCTTTCGGACATCTGTAAACTTTTCTGATATTTTGGTCAACTGGTTGACTTTTTGACTTTGACTTTTATTTTGTCAAATGACCAAAATGCCCTTTAACTCTCATAATTACCATTTTGCCCATAGTTTCTCTACTTTTTCAAATTTACTATTTTGCCCTTACTTTTGATACTAAAAGCCCTTACTGTTTTTCTGCTTATTGCTGTAACATTGCAGAGAGAGGAATTTCATTATGTTCATCTTACTGCCTTATCTGGTACCCAAACTATTCAAGGAATTCTGCCCTTGACTGTTTTCAGCCCATTTTCTCTCTATTCGTATTGGGAATGGCTTGTTCCAGATGCCTTACTTTTACTTCTTTCTTTCTCTTGTGAGACAACATAAAAGCTCACAATGGTTTCCCATTAGAGTTTTATATGATTCCTGTCTATCAGGAATATGCTGCTCCCTGTCTATCAGGAAGTAAATTGCCTTGTGCTAGGGCAATTAGTCCCACATGTCCCTGTCTATCAGGGTTTTCCTTTCTTCCTGTCTATCAGAAAGTAGCTCGCCTAACTGCGGCGATAGCATGGAAAATCACCATTCCAAACTCTAGAGAGATACTTTTTGGCTAAAACATTTTCTCATATGCTTTCTGTTGGGTACTTCCTCTTCCCCTCATAACACAACGTACCTTATCCCAATCAGGGAACCTTTCTTAGCTTTCTTACTTATTTTAGCAATGGCTTTACTAATGAGAATTTCATTTCTCATTTTCGTACTTGGCCTGAGGATCACACCCTTCTGCGATGCCTTTACTTTTTTGCATTACGTGCCTTTACTTTTCTGGGTGTGTCATATCACTTCTCTTCCTATTTCTCATCATCTATATCGTTATGATACACTACCTGACTTTTCTTTCGGTAGGCTCTTAAGATTCCTTGACCAATTCATCCATGGACATTTCAACTTTACAATTTATTCTCATCGGAATCTTTCGTCATATAAAGATTTAAGCCTATATACTAGCAGAAAATTCATCACGAAGTATCCTCA